>JAAMPC010000601.1:0-21417 GCA_016771965.1 Brassica carinata
TAGGATGAAGAAGCTATCCCACTTTCAAATCAGGTGATCCTAGTTTTCCTGTTTGGGAATATGACAATTTCTTTGTCATTCTAATCAAACCATAAAGAATCGCAATGTACGAAGCTTGATTTTGATACGTAAAGTAGTGGAGAATCAATAGGAAGTGGAATAAATCTCATAGGAGTTAGGATGAAGAAGCTATCCCACTTTCAAATCAGGTGATCCCAGTTTTCCTGTTTGGGAATATGACAACTTCTTCGTCATTCTAATCAAACCATGATGAATCGCGATGTAAGAAGCTTGAATTTGATACATAAAGTATTGGAGAATCACCAGGAAGTTGAATAAATCTCATAGGAGTTAGGATGAAGAAGCTATCCCACTTTCAATTTAGGTGATCCTAGTTTTCCTGTTTGGGAATATGACAACTTCTTTGTCATTCTAATCAAACCATAAAGAATCGCGATGTACGAAGCTTGATTTTGACACATAAAGTAGTAGAGAATCACCAGGAAGTTGAATAAATCTCATAGGAGTTATGATGAAGAAGCTATCCCACTTTCAAATCAGGTGATCAGTTTTCCTGTTTGGGAATATGACAACTTCTGAGTCATTCTAATCAAACCAGGATGAATCGCGATGTAAGAAGCTTGACTTTGATACATAAAGTACTGGAGAATCACCAGTAAGTTGAATAAATCTCATAGGAGTTAGGATGAAGAAGCTATACCACTTCCAAATCAGGTGATCCCAGTTTTCCTGTTTGGGAATATGACAACTTGTTTGTCATTCTAATCAAACCAGGATGAATCGCGATGTAAGAAGCTTGATTTTGATACATAAAGTAGTGGAGAATCACTAGGAAGTGGAATAAATCTCATAGGAGTTAGGATGAAGAAGCTATCCCACTTTCAAATCAGGTGATCCCAGTTTTTCTGTTTGGGAATATGACAACTTCTTTGTCATTCTAATCAAACCAGGATGAATCGCGATGTAAGAAGCTTGATTTTGATACATAAAGTAGTGGAGAATCACTAGGAAGTGGAATAAATCTCATAGGAGTTAGGATAAAGAAGTTAACCCACTTTCAAATAAGGTGATCCCAGTTTTCCTATTTGGGAATATGACAACTAGTCAAACCAGGATGAATCACGATGTAAGAAGCTTGATTTTGATACATAAAGTAGTAGAGAATCACCGGGAAGTTGAATAAATCTCATAGGAGTTACGATGAAGAAGCTATCCCACTTTCAAATCAGGTGATCCCAGTTATCCTATTTGGGAATATGACAACTTCTTTGTCATTATACTCAAACCAGGAAGAATCGCGATGTAAGAAGCTTGGTTTTGATACATAAAGTTGTGGAAAATCACTTGGAAGTGGAATAAATCTCATAAGAGTTAGGATGAAGAAGCTATCCCACTTTCAAATCAGGTGATCCCAGTTTTTCTGTTTGGGAATATGACAACTTCTTCGTCATTCTAATCTAACCGTGATGAATCGCGATGTACGAAGCTTGATTTTGATACATAAATTAGTAGAGAATCACCAGGAAGTTGAATAAATCTCATAGGAGTTATGATGAAAAGCTATCCCACTTTCAAATCAGGTGATCCTAGTTTTCTTGTTTGGGAATATGACATCTTCTGGGTCATTCTAATCAAACAAGGATGAATCGCGATGTAACAAGCTCAAATTTGATACATAAAGTAGTGGAGAATCACCAGTAAGTTGAATAAATCTCATAGGAGTTAGGATGAAGAAGCTATGCCACTTCCAAATCAGGTGATCCCAGTTTTCCTGTTTGGGAATATGACAACTTCTTTGTCATTCTAATCAAACCAGGATGAATCGCGATGTAAGAAGCTTGATTTTGATACATAAAGTGGTGGAGAATCACTAGGAAGTGGAATAAATCTCATAGGAGTTAGGATGAAGAAGCTATCCCACTTTCAAATCAGGTGATCCCAGTTTTTCTGTTTGGGAATATGACAACTTCTTCGTCATTCTAATCAAACCAGGATGAATCGCGATGTAAGAAGCTTGATTATGATACATAAAGTAGTGGAGAATCACTAGGAAGTGGAATAAATCTCATAGGACTAAGGATGAAGAAGCTATCCCACTTTCAAATCAGGTGATCCCAGTTTTTCTGTTGGGGAATATGACAACTTCTGCATCATTCTAATCAAACCAAGATGAATCGCGATGTAAGAAGCTTGATTATGATACATAAAGTAGTGGATAATCACTAGGAAGTGGAATAAATCTCATAGGAATAAGGATGAAGAAGCTATCCCACTTTCAAATCAGGTGATTCCAGTTTTTCTGTTTGGGAATATGACAACTTCTTCGTCATTCTAATCAAACTATGATGAATCGCGATGTAAGAAGCTTGATTTTAATACATAAAGTAGTGGAGAATCACCAGGAAGTTTTATAAATCTCATAGGAGTTAGGATGAAGAAGCTATCCCACTTTCAAATCAGGTGATCCTAGTTTTCCTGTTTGGGAATATGACAACTTCTCTGTCATTCTAATCAAACCATAAAGAATCGTAATGTACGAAGCTTGATTTTGATACGTAAAGTAGTGGAGAATCACTAGGAAGTGGAATAAATCTCATAGGAGTTAGGATGAAGAAGCTATGCCACTTCCAAATCAGGTGATCCCAGTTTTCCTGTTTGAAAATATGACAACTTCTTTGTCATTCTAATCAAACCAGGATGAATCGCGATATAAGAAGCTTGATTTTGATACATAAAATAGTGGAGAATCACTAGGAAGTGGAATAAATCTCAAAGGAGTTAGGATGAAGAAGCTATCCCACTTTCAAATCAGGTGATCCCAGTTTTTCTGTTTGGGAATATGACAACTTCTTCGTCATTCTAATCAAACCATGATGAATCACATTGTAAGAAGCTTGACTTTGATACATAAAGTAGTGGAGAATCACCAGGAAGTTTAATAAATCTCATAGGAGTTAGGATGAAGAAGCTATCCCACTTTCAAATCAGGTGATCCTAGTTTTCCTGTTTGGGAATATGACAACTTCTTTGTCATTCTAATCAAACCATAAAGAATCGCGATGTACGAAGCTTGATTTTGATACGTAAAGTAGTGGAGAATCACTAGGAAGTGGAATAAATCTCATAGGAGGTAGGATGAAGAAGCTATCCCTCTTTCAAATCAGTGATCCCAGTTTTTCTGTTTGGGAATATGATGTGAGATTTATAGAGTTCTCTTCTCTGGTTGTGTTTGTGTGTGTATAAACTCCAATGGAGAAAGATTAGAGCTTGCTCTAGGTGATTTAGAAAGAGACTGATAAGAGTGTTTATGAGAGAATAAGAGACTTAGAACCAGAGATTAAGAGACTGAGAGATTAAGAGAATAAGTGTTTAGAGATTAGAGTTTCAGATTCAAGAACAAGTTTTCATTTCCATGAAGTGGAGAGGGGAAATACCCCTTACTCCCTTAACTTCTAAAAATCGCCATTACTAAGCTTATATATGCTCTTACAAGATGCAAATCATAAACCAAAATCTAATGGCTGATAATACTTGAAGTTTAAATGGATGGTGTAGATGAGCTGGTCTTGTTTGTCTTAAAGATAAGATGATCTGATTGGATAGAAGAGGTTGGCGCCTCATTGGCTGATTCAAACTAGGCTGGCTTCTGATTGGTTCTTCTTAGGCTCCTTTGTATCAAGCTTGGAATCAGTCTAGGTTCATAGTCAAGGCTGCCTTTACTTTACAGCCAAGGCCAGCCTGTCCTGAACCTTATCCACGCCCAAAGCTCCTTCAAAGGGATCTCCACTTGATTCTCTTTTGATGCCATCTGATCAGAACCTATCTCTGCACACTCGTCCATTTGCTTCTCAACACTCTTCTAAGTCTCTCCTAGACTTTACCCTTGCTTAGAACATCCATCAGATCACTTCTCTACACCTTTAGATACTTCATAACTCTTGATAGGGATTCTCCATTGCTCTTGCCCTATCTCTGTACAAGCCACATCTCAACTCCACACCTTTGCCTTCTCCATTTCTTTTCTTCATGTTAACACTCCCCCTCAAGCTTGACTTTAGCTGATCCTAAGTCAAGCTTGGAACCTTGAAGAACTTCCTCATTAAAAATCTCACCAAGGAAAACCCTTTGGGACAAAACCTTGATGAGGAAAAAAGAGTAAAGCCTCCAAGGCCTAGGGATTGGCCAGTGAGTCTTTGTGCCTTACCAACAATGTAAGGGACACAAAGACTCTGGATCATGGCCCTCATATGATGCAAGATAGAACCCACTCCTCTTGCTCATCATCACCACTTCTTGTACTCTTCTTCAGATAGATCTTGGTCTCTCCCCCTTTCTCACAACCTTCTTGTTGTGTATCAAGTGCTCGGACTACCAGATCTTCTTTGATAGATACAAGCTGAGTCTTGGCTGCTTCTTCTTCATGAGTCACCACCATGTTACTGAAACCTTCATGACAGGATGCTTCAGACTGTAGTACCAATCTCCTCACTCTAGAGGCCGCATTGGTGATTGCTTCTTCATCCTTCATTCTGCTTCATAACTAATCTGCTCCTCTTCTTGAATAACCACCAAGTACTCTCAGATCATTTAAACTTCAACACTCCCCCTCAAGCTTGAGACTCTCACAGGAACAAGCTTGGATTGATAGCTTCATGATCTGTACCATTATTCCATTGCAACACCTTCTGAACTCGCCATCTTCATGGAGTGCTTGTGGAAGCTTCAGCTACCTCTTCAGCCACCTCACTTTAGAAGCCGCACTGATAGAGTCTCCATCTTCTCACAGCCAAGAGTGCTCTGAACACTTCTGCTAGACATCGCACTTCCTGTAATCTCGATGGCTCTTCTTCTTTTAGTTGCTTGCAATGGACCTTCTTGAACCGTCTGATAGCTCACTAAACTCCCCTCCTCAAGCTTGGATTGAGTATAGGTCTAAGCTTGCAAGTGAGCTTCAGTGAGACTACACACCAGTGGCACATCACCACTCTTCTATCCACTCTCCATTGCACACACAATGGGCAAAACGTCTCCTACTTTCAACTCGGATGAATGGTGAACCAAGAACACATCTTGTGAACCTGAAACATCACTCAAACTCCAGCAAAGATCAGAAACAAGTGCATTGGGTTAACACTTGATGCATCATCAAGATTGAACACCAATGTCTTTAAGCAATGCAACAGATTAAACACGCCAATCATGTTCACATCTTTGCAAGCTCAGCTCTCTAAGTTCTAATATGATCCTACAGATTCATTACAAGACCCTTAGGCAACTCTTGACAGCTCCTTTACTCTGCTACTAGACATTAATCTAGTGCCTCAATATAAGGTAACTTCAAGACACTATGCACTAGCTTTCAGTCAGTTTTAACTCATGTATGCAAGCAGATTCAATCAATCACAACAAGCACTACAATGAACCGGAGCTAAGCATTTTTAAAAACAATCTCAATCACCAAACAAGTCTCTTTAAGCATCCTGGGATAGATTTTAAATTCATTTTCATTTAGCAATCTTTAAACAATCCTCAGGTTTTCAATCACATCACAACACAACAAACATATTTTATCACAAGCTCATTATCACTTAAGGTTTAAAGAATCGCTTACTACCAAGGAACCAGGTTGGTCCTTGTATCACTCTCGGATGGAAAGCTCATGACTTTGAGGGTATGAGAGTCTCGATCGTTACCCATCTCCTTCTCCTTCAGTTCATGACTTCCTCCTTGTTTGTCATACTCACAAAACCCTCCTTTCTTCAAGCCCTACTCGCCATCTCGGATAGCTTTCACACCGGATGAGGAACAGCCTTTGGACAAGGTGCCATGGACAAGGTTCGCGAGGCCTCTCCACACACCTTTGCTTCCAACAAGAGTCTTCATCAGGTACAGGTCGGAATGGCTGAGAGATAAGGAGTAACACGCCATGCTTCAGTCTTCTTCTTCTTGAAGTAACCAGAACCGCAAGTACATGTCTTCAAGGATTTGATTTGAGCTGAGGTGAGAGCAAGTGATTTGCGGAAGCTACAGCTCAGGTTCTGATGAACCTGGCTCTGATACCATGTGAGATTTATAGAGTTCTCTTCTCTGGTTGTGTTTGTGTGTGTATAAACTCCAATGGAGAAAAATTAGAGCTTGCTCTAGGTGATTTAGAGAGAGATTGATAAGAGTGTTTATGAGAGAATAAGAGACTTAGAACCAGAGATTAAGAGACTGAGAGATTAAGAGAATAAGTGTTTAGAGATTAGAGTTTCAGATTCAAGAACAAGTTTTCATTTCCATGAAGTGGAGAGGGGAAATACCCCTTACTCCCTTAACTTCTAAAATCGCCATTACTAAGCTTATATATGCTCTTACAAGATGCAAATCATAAACCAAAATCTAATGGCTGATAATACTTGAAGTTTAAATGGATGGTGTAGATGAGCTGGTCTTGTTTGTCATAAAGATAAGATGATCTGATTGGATAGAAGAGGTTGGCGCCTCATTGGCTGATTCAAACTAGGCTGGCTTCTGATTGGTTCTTCTTAGGCTCCTTTGTATCAAGATTGGAATCAGTCTAGGTTCATAGTCAAGGCTGCCTTTACTTTACAGCCAAGGCCAGCCTGTCCTGAACCTTATCCACGCCCAAAGCTCCTTCAAAGGGATCTCCACTTGATTCTCTTTTGATGCCATCTGATCAGAACCTTATCCATTCGCACAACACCTTTTCTTTATGTCCCAAGCTTTGCACAACACCATCAGGAGGTGTAAGGACCATGCCCTATCCGTACCCTTGCGCCCTAACTTTGCACAAAGCTTAAAACACCCAAATGGTCGTAGGCCCCAGACTAAGTCGCCCAATCAGTCCGCACTCGATCCACATTACCGCACAGCCTCGCCTCTATCTTTGCACACTCACCATTTGCTTCTCAACACTCTTCTAAGTCTCTCCTAGACTTTACCCTTGCTTAGAACATCCATTAGATCACTTCTCTACACCTTTAGATACTTCATAACTCTTGATAGGGATTCTCCATAGCTCTTGCCCTATCTTTGTACAAGCCACATCTCAACTCCACACCTTTGCCTTCTCCATTTCTTTTCTTCAAGTTAACATATGACAACTTCTTCGTCATTCTAATCAAACCATGATGAATCGCGATGTAAGAAGCTTGAATTTGATACATAAAGTAGTGGAGAATCACCAGGAAGTTTAATAAATCTCATAGGAGTTAGGATGAAGAAGCTATCCCACTTTCAAATCAGTTGATCCTAGTTTTCATGTTTGGGAATATGACAACTTCTTTGTCATTCTAATCAAGCCATAAAGAATCGCGACGTACGAAGCTTGATTTTGATACATAAATTAATAGAGAATCACCAGGAAGTTGAATAAATCTCATAGGAGTTATGATGAAGAAGCTATCCCACTTCCAAAACAGGTGATCCTAGTTTTCCTGTTTGGGAATATGACAACTTCTGAGTCATTCTAATCAAACCAGGAGGAATCCCGATGTAACTAGCTCGACTTTGATACATAAAGTAGTGGAGAATCACCAGTCAGTTGAATAAATCTCATAGGAGTTAGGATGAAGAAGCTATACCACTTCCAAATCAGGTGATCCCAGCTTTTCCTGTTTGGGAATATGACAACTTCTTTGTCATTCTAATCAAACCAGGATGAATCACATGTAAGAAGCTTGATTTTGATACATAAAGTAGGAGAATCACTAGAAGTGGAATAAATCTCATAGGAGTTAGGATGAAGAAGCTATCCCACTTTCAAATCAGTGATCCCAGCTTGTTTGGGAATATGACAACTTCTTTGTCATTCTAATCAAACCAGGATGAATCACATGTAAGAAGCTTGATTTTGATACATAAAGTAGTGGAGAATCACTAGAAGTGGAATAAATCTCATAGGAGTTAGGATGAAGAAGCTATCCCACTTTCAAATAAGGTGATCCCAGCTTTTCCTGTTTGGGAATATGACAACTTCTTCGTCATTCTAATCAAACCAGGATGAATCACGATGTAAGAAGCTTGATTTTGATACATAAAGTAGTGGAGAATCACTAGAAGTGGAATAAATCTCATAGAGTTAGGATGAAGAAGCTATCCCACTTTCAAATCGTGATCCCAGCTTGTTTGGGAATATGACAACTTCTTTGTCATTCTAATCAAACCAGGATGAATCACATGTAAGAAGCTTGATTTTGATACATAAAGTAGTGGAGAATCACTAGGAAGTGGAATAAATCTCATAGAGTTAGGATGAAGAAGCTATCCCACTTTCAAATAAGGTGATCCCAGCTTTTCCTGTTTGGGAATATGACAACTTCTTCGTCATTCTAATCAAACCAGGATGAATCACGATGTACGAAGCTTGATTTTGATACATAAAGTAGTAGAGAATCACCAGGAAGTTGAATAAATCTCATAGGAGTTATGATGAAGAAGCTATCCCACTTTCAAATCAGGTGATCCCAGTTTTCCTGTTTGGGAATATGACAACTTCTTCGTCATTCTAATCAAACCATGATGAATCGCGATGTAAGAAGCTTGATTTTGATACATAAAGTAGTAGAGAATCACCAGGAAGTTGAATAAATCTCATAGGAGTTATGATGAAGAAGCTATCCCACTTTCAAATCAGGTGATCCCAGTTTTCCTGTTTGGGAATATGACAACTTCTGGGTCATTCTAATCAAACCAGGATGAATCGCGATGTAACAAGCTCGATTTTGATACATAAAGTAGTGGAGAATCACCAGAAGTTGAATAAATCTCATAGGAGTTAGGATGAAGAAGCTATGCCACTTCCAAATCAGGTGATCCCAGTTTTCCTGTTTGGAATATGACAACTTCTTTGTCATTCTAATCAAACCAGGATGAATCGCGATGTAAGAAGCTTGATTTTGATACATAAAGTAGTGGAGAATCACTAGGAAGTGGAATAAATCTCATAGGACTAAGGATGAAGAAGCTATCCCACTTTCAAATCAGGTGATCCCAGTTTTTCTGTTTGGGAATATGACAACTTCTTCGTCATTCTAATCAAACCATGATGAATCGCGATGTAAGAAGCTTGATTTTGATACATAAAGTAGTGGAGAATCACCAGGAAGTTTAATAAATCTCATAGGAGTTAGGATGAAGAAGCTATCCCACTTTCAAATCAGGTGATCCTAGTTTTCCTGTTTGGGAATATGACAACTTCTTTGTCATTCTAATCAAACCATAAAGAATCGCGATGTACGAAGCTTGATTTTGATACATAAAGTAGTGGAGAATCACTAGGAAGTGGAATAAATCTCATAGGAGTTAGGATGAAGAAGCTATCCCACTTTCAAATCAGTGATCCCAGCTTGTTTGGGAATATGACAACTTCTTCGTCATTCTAATCAAACCATGATGAATCGCGATGTAAGAAGCTTGAATTTGATACATAAAGTAGTGGAGAATCACCAGGAAGTTGAATAAATCTCATAGGAGTTAGGATGAAGAAGCTATGCCACTTCCAAATCAGGTGATCCCAGTTTTCCTGTTTGGGAATATGACAACTTCTTTGTCATTCTAATCAAACCAGGATGAATCGCGATGTAAGAAGCTTGATTTTGATACATAAAGTAGTGGAGAATCACTAGGAAGTGGAATAAATCTCATAGGAGTTAGGATGAAGAAGCTATGCCACTTTCAAATCAGTGATCCCAGTTTTTCTGTTTGGGAATATGACAACTTCTTCGTCATTCTAATCAAACCATGATGAATCGCGATGTAAGAAGCTTGATTTTGATACATAAAGTAGTGGAGAATCACCAGGAAGTTGAATAAATCTCATAGGAGTTAGGATGAAGAAGCTATCCCACTTTCAAATCAGGTGATCCCAGTTTTCCTGTTTGGGAATATGACAACTTCTGGTCATTCTAATCAAACCAGGATGAATCGCGATGTAAGAAGCTTGACTTTGATACATAAAGTAGTGGAGAATCACCAGTAAGTTGAATAAATCTCATAGGAGTTAGGATGAAGAAGCTATGCCACTTCCAAATCGTGATCCCAGCTTTTCCTGTTTGGAATATGACAACTTCTTTGTCATTCTAATCAAACCAGGATGAATCGCGATGTAAGAAGCTCTCTTCTCCTTGTGTTTGGTGTGTATAAACTCCAATGGAGAAAAATTAGAGCTTGCTCTAGGTGATTTAGAGAGAGATTGATAAGAGTGTTTATGAGAGAATAAGAGACTTAGAACCAGAGATTAAGAGACTGAGAGATTAAGAGAATAAGTGTTTAGAGATTAGAGTTTCAGATTCAAGAACAAGTTTTCATTTCCATGAAGTTGAGAGGGGAAATCCCCCTTACTCCCTTAACTTCTACAAATCGCCATTACTAAGCTTATATATGCTCTTACAAGATGCAAATCATAAACCAAAATCTAATGGCTGATAATACTTGAAGTTTAAATGGATGGTGTAGATGAGCTGGTCTTGTTTGTCATAAAGATAAGATGATCTGATTGGATAGAAGAGGTTGGCGCCTCATTGGCTGATTCAAACTAGGCTGGCTTCTGATTGGTTCTTCTTAGGCTCCTTTGTATCAAGATTGGAATCAGTCTAGGTTCATAGTCAAGGCTGCCTTTACTTTACAGCCAAGGCCAGCCTGTCCTGAACCTTATCCACGCCCAAAGCTCCTTCAAAGGGATCTCCACTTGATTCTCTTTTGATGCCATCTGATCAGAACCTTATCCATTCGCACAACACCTTTTCTTTATGTCCCAAGCTTTGCACAACACCATCAGGAGGTGTAAGGACCATGCCCTATCCGTATTCTTTATGCCTCTAACTTTGCACAAAGCTTAAAACACCCAAATGGTCGAAGTCTGCACTTCGGTCGCCCACCGTCTGCATTGATCCAGACATGGCCAGACAGCCTCGCTTCTATCTTTGCACACTCGCCCATTTGCTTCTCAACACTCTTCTAAGTCTCTCCTAGACTTTACCCTTGCTTAGAACATCCATTAGATCACTTCTCTACACCTTTAGATACTTCATAACTCTTGATAGTGGGATTCTCCATAGCTCTCATTTCATTTTCGGATTAAGCCACATCTCAACTCCACACCTTTGCCTTCTCCATTTCTTTTCTTCAAGTTAACATATGACAACTTCTTCGTCATTCTAATCAAACCATGATGAATCGCGATGTAAGAAGCTTGAATTTGATACATAAAGTAGTGGAGAATCACCAGGAAGTTTAATAAATCTCATAGGAGTTAGATGAAGAAGCTATCCACTTTCAAATCAGTTGATCCTAGTTTTCTGTTTGGGAATATGACAACTTCTTTGTCATTCTAATCAAACCAGGATGAATCGCAATGTAACAAGCTCGACTTTGATACATAAAGTAGTGGAGAATCACCAGAAGTTTAATAAATCTCATAGAGTTAGATGAAGAAGCTATGCCACTTTCAAATCGGTGATCCAGTTTTCTGTTTGGAATATGACAACTTTGTCATTCTAATCAAACCATGATGAATCGCGATGTAAGCTTGATTTTGATACATAAAGTAGTGGAGAATCACCAGGAAGTTTAATAAATCTCATAGAGTTAGGATGAAGAAGCTATCCCACTTTCAAATCAGTGATCCTAGTTTTCCTTTTTGGGAATATGACAACTTCTTTGCCATTCTTATCAAACCATATAGAATCGCGATGTGCGAAGCTTGATTTTGATACATAAATTAATAGAGAATCACCAGGAAGTTGAATAAATCTCATAGGAGTTATGATGAAGAAGCTATCCCACTTCCAAAACAGGTGATCCTAGTTTTCCTGTTTGGGAATATGACAACTTCTGAGTCATTATAATCAAACCAGGGGGAATCGCGATGTAACAAGCTCGACTTTGATACATAAAGTAGTGGAGAATCACCAGTCAGTTGAATAATTCTCATAGGAGTTAGGATGAAGAAGCTATGCCACTTCCAAATCAGGTGATCCCAGTTTTCCTGTTTGGGAATATGACAACTTCTTTGTCATTCTAATCAAACCAGGATGAATCGCGATGTAAGAAGCTTTATTTTGATACATAAAGTAGTGGAGAATCACTAGGAAGTGGAATAAATCACATAGGAGTTAGGATGAAGAAGCTATGCCACTTTCAAATCAGGTGATCCCAGTTTTTCTGTTTAGGAATATGACAACTTGTTCTTCATTCTAATCAAACCATGATGAATCGCGATGTAAGAAGCTTGAATTTGATACATAAAGTAGTGGAGAATCACCAGTAAGTTGAATAAATCTCATAGGAGTTAGGATGAAGAAGCTATCCCACTTTCAAATCAGGTGATCCCAGTTTTCCTGTTTGGGAATATGACAACTTCTGGGTCATTCTAATCAAACCAGGATGAATCGCGATGTAACAAGCTCGACTTTGATACATAAAGTAGTGGAGAATCACCAGTAAGTTGAATAAATCTCATAGGAGTTAGGATGAAGAAGCTATGCCACTTCCAAATCAGGTGATCCCAGTTTTCCTGTTTGGAAATATGACAACTTCTTTGTCATTCTAATCAAACCAGGATGAATCGCGATGTAAGAAGCTTGATTTTGATACATAAAGTAGTGGAGAATCACTAGGAAGTGGAATAAATCTCATAGGAGTTAGGATGAAGAAGCTATCCCACTTTCAAATAAGGTGATCCCAGTTTTTCTGTTTGGGAATATGACAACTTCTTCGTCATTCTAATCAAACCATGATGAATCGCGATGTAAGAAGCTTGATTTTGATACATAAAGTAGTGGAGAATCACCAGGAAGTTTAATAAATCTCATAGGAGTTAGGATGAAGAAGCTATCCCACTTTCAAATCAGGTGATCCCAGTTTTTCTGTTTGGGAATATGACAACTTCTTCGTCATTCTAATCAAACCATGATGAATCGCGATGTAAGAAGCTTGATTTTGATACATAAAGTAGTGGAGAATCACCAGGAAGTTTAATAAATCTCATAGGAGTTAGGATGAAGAAGCTATCCCACTTTCAAATCAGGTGATCCCAGTTTTCTGTTTGGGAATATGACAACTTCTTTGTCATTCTAATCAAACCATAAAGAATCGCGATGTACGAAGCTTGATTTTGATACATAAAGTAGTAGAGAATCACCAGGAAGTTGAATAAATCTCATAGGAGTTAGGATGAAGCTATCCCACTTTCAAATCAGGTGATCCCAGTTTTCCTGTTTGGGAATATGACAACTTTTTGTCATTCTAATCAAACCAGGATGAATCGCGATGTAAGAAGCTTGATTTTGATACATAAAGTAGTGGAGAATCACCAGGAAGTTGAATAAATCTCATAGGAGTTAGGATGAAGAAGCTATGCCACTTTCAAATCGGTGATCCCATTTTTCTGTTTGGGAATATGACAACTTCTTTGTCATTCTAATCAAACCAGGATGAATCACGATGTAAGAAGCTTGATTTTGATACATAAAGTAGTGGAGAATCACTAGGAAGTGGAATAAATCTCATAGGAGTTATGATGAAGAAGCTATCCCACTTTCAAATCAGGTGATCCCAGTTTTCCTGTTTGGGAATATGACAACTTCTTTGTCATTCTAATCAAACCATGATGAATCGCGATGTAAGAAGCTTGATTTTGATACATAAAGTTGTGGAAAATCACTTGGAAGTGGAATAAATCTCATAAGAGTTAGGATGAAGCTATCCCACTTTCAAATCAGTGATCCCAGCTTTTCTGTTTGGGAATATGACAACTTCTTCGTCATTCTAATCAAACCAGGATGAATCATGATGTAACAAGCTTGATTTTGATACATAAATTAGTAGAGAATCACCAGGAAGTTGAATAAATCTCATAGGAGTTATGATGAAGAAGCTATCCCACTTTCAAATCAGGTGATCCCAGTTTTCTTGTTTGGGAATATGACAACTTCTGGGTCATTCTAATCAAACCAGGATGAATCGCGATGTAACAAGCTCGACTTTGATACATAAAGTAGTGAAGAATCACCAGTAAATTGAATAAATCTCATAGGAGTTAGGATGAAGAAGCTATGCCACTTCCAAATCAGGTGATCCCAGTTTTCCTGTTTGGGAATATGAAAACTTCTTTGTCATTCTAATCAAACCAGGATGAATCGCGATGTAAGAAGCTTGATTTAGATACATAAAGTGGTGGAGAATCACTAGGAAGTGGAATAAATCTCATAGGAGTTAGGATGAAGAAGCTATCCCACTTTCAAATAAGGTGATCCCAGTTTTCTTGTTTGGGAATATGACAACTTCTTCGTCATTCTAATCAAACCAGGATGAATCGCGATGTAAACTTGATTTTGATACATAAAGTAGTGGAGAATCACTAGGAAGTGGAATAAATCTCATAGGAGTTGGATGAAGAAGCTATCCCACTTTCAAATAAGGTGATCCAGTTTTCCTGTTTGGAAATATGACAACTTCTTCTTCATTCTAATCAAACCAGGATGAATCGCGATGTAACAAGCTCGATTTTGATACATAAAGTAGTGGAGAATCACCAGTAAGTTGAATAAATCTCATAGGAGTTAGGATGAAGAAGCTATGCCACTTTCAAATCATGTGATCCCAGTTTTCCTGTTTGGGAATATGACAACTTCTTTGTCATTCTAATCAAACCAGGATGAATCGCGATGTAAGAAGCTTGATTTTGATACATAAAGTAGTGGAGAATCACTAGGAAGTGGAATAAATTTCTTAGGAGTTTGGATGAAGAAGCTATCCCACTTTCAAATAAGGTGATCCCAGTTTTTCTGTTTGCGAATATGACAACTTCTTCGTCATTCTAATCAAACCAGGATGAATCGCGATGTAAGAAGCTTGATTTTGATACATAAAGTAGTGGACAATCACTAGGAAGTGGAATAAATCTCATAGGAGTTAGGATGAAGAAGCTATGCCACTTTCAAATCGGTGATCGGTTTTCTGTTTGGGAATATGACAACTTCTTTCATTCTAATCAAACCATAAAGAATCGCGATGTAACAAGCTTGATTTTGATACATAAAGTAGTGGAGAATCACCAGAAGTTGAATAAATCTCATAGGAGTTATGATGAAGAAGCTATCCACTTTCAAATCGGTGATCCAGTTTTCCTGTTTGGGAATATGACAACTTCTTGGTCATTCTAATCAAACCAGGATGAATCGATGTAACAAGCTTGATTTTGATACATAAAGTAGTGGAGAATCACCAGAAGTTGAATAAATCTCAGGAGTTAGGATGAAGAAGCTATCCACTTTCAAATCGGTGATCCAGTTTTCTGTTTGAAAATATGACAACTTCTTTGTCATTCTAATCAAACCAGGATGAATCGCGATGTAAGAAGCTTGATTTTGATACATAAAGTAGTGGAGAATCACTAGGAAGTGGAATAAATCTCATAGGAGTTAGGATGAAGAAGCTATCCCACTTTCAAATCAGGTGATCCCAGTTTTTCTGTTTGGGAATATGACAACTTCTTCGTCATTCTAATCAAACCATGATGAATCGCGATGTAAGAAGCTCGACTTTGATACAGAATTTGATACATAAAGTAGTGGAGAATCACCAGGAAGTTTAATAAATCTCATAGGAGTTAGGATGAAGAAGCTATCCCACTTTCAAATCAAGTGATCCTAGTTTTCCTGTTTGGGAATATGACAACTTCTTTGTCATTCTAATCAAACCATAAAGAATCGCGATGTACGAAGCTTGATTTTGATACATAAAGTAGTAGAGAATCACCAGGAAGTTGAATAAATCTCATAGGAGTTAGGATGAAGAAGCTATCCCACTTTCAAATCAGGTGATCCAGTTTTCCTGTTTGGGAATATGACAACTTCTTTGTCATTCTAATCAAACCAGGATGAATCGCGATGTAAGAAGCTTGATTTTGATACATAAAGTAGTGGAGAATCACTAGGAAGTGGAATAAATCTCATAGGAGTTAGGATGAAGAAGCTATCCCACTTTCAAATAAGGTGATCAGTTTTCTGTTTGGAAATATGACAACTTCTTCGTCATTCTAATCAAACCAGGATGAATCGCGATGTAAGAAGCTTGATTTTGATACATAAAGTAGTGGAGAATCACTAGGAAGTGGAATAAATCTCATAGGAGTTAGGATGAAGAAGCTATGCCACTTTCAAATCAGGTGATCCCAGTTTTCCTGTTTGGGAATATGACAACTTCTTCGTCATTCTAATCAAACCATGATGAATCGCGATGTAAGAAGCTTGAATTTGATACATAAAGTAGTGGAGAATCACCAGGAAGTTTAATAAATCTCATAGGAGTTAGGATGAAGAAGCTATCCCACTTTCAAATCAGGTGATCCTAGTTTTCCAATTTGTGAATATGAAAACTTCTTTATCATTCTAATCAAACCATAAAGAGTCGCGACGTACGAAGCTTGATTTTGATACATAAAGTAGTGGAGAATCACCAGGAAGTTGAATAAATCTCATAGGAGTTATGATGAAGAAGCTATCCCACTTTCAAATCAGGTGATCCCGGTTTTCTGTTTGGAAATATGACAACTTCTTGGTCATTCTAATCAAACCAGGATGAATCGCAATGTAACAAGCTCGATTTTAATACATAAAGTAGTGGAGAATCACCAGTAAGTTGAATAAATCTCATAGGAGTTAGGATGAAGAAGCTATGCCACTTCCAAATCAGGTGATCCCAGTTTTCCTGTTTGAAAATATGACAACTTCTTTGTCATTCTAATCAAACCAGGATGAATCGCGATGTAAGAAGCTTGATTTTGATACATAAAGTAGTGGAGAAACACCAGGAAGTGGAATAAATCTCATAGGAGTTAGGATGAAGAAGCTATGCCACTTCCAAATCAGGTGATCCCAGTTTTCCTGTTTGGGAATATGACAACTTCTTTGTCATTCTAATCAAACCAGGATGAATCGCGATGTAAGAAGCTTGATTTTGATACATAAAGTAGTGGAGAATCACCAGGAAGTGGAATAAATCTCATAGGAGTTAGGATGAAGAAGCTATCCCACTTTCAAATCAGGTGATCCCAGTTTTTCTGTTTGGGAATATGACAACTTCTTTGTCATTCTAATCAAAGCATGATGAATCGCGTTGTAAGAAGCTTGACTTTGATACAGAATTTGATACATAAAGTAGTGGAGAATCACCAGGAAGTTGAATAAATCTCATAGGAGTTAGGATGAAGAAGCTATCCCACTTTCAAATCAAGTGATCCTAGTTTTCCTGTTTGGGAATATGACAACTTCTGTCATTCTAATCAAACCATAAAGAATCGCGATGTAAGAAGCTTGATTTTGATACATAGAGTAGTGGAGAAACACCAGGAAGTTGAGTAAATCTCATAGGAGTTAGGATGAAGAAGCTATGCCACTTTCAAATCAGGTGATCCCAGTTTTCCTGTTTGGGAATATGACAACTTCTTTGTCATTCTAATCAAACCAGGATGAATCACGATGTAAGAAGCTTGATTTTGATACATAAAGTAGTGGAGAATCACTAGGAAGTGGAATAAATTTCTTAGGAGTTTGGATGAAGAAGCTATCCCACTTTCAAATAAGGTGATCCCAGTTTTCCTGTTTGGGAATATGACAACTTCTTCGTCATTCTAATCAAACCAGGATGAATCGCGATGTAAGAAGCTTGATTTTGATACATAAAGTAGTGGACAATCACTAGGAAGTGGAATAAATCTCATAGGAGTTAGGATGAAGAAGCTATGCCACTTTCAAATCAGGTGATCCCAGTTTTCCTGTTTGGGAATATGACAACTTCTTCGTCATTCTAATCAAACCATGATGAATCGCGATGTAAGAAGCTTGAATTTGATACATAAAGTAGTGGAGAATCACCAGGAAGTTTAATAAATCTCATAGGAGTTAGGATGAAGAAGCTATCCCACTTTCAAATCAGGTGATCCTAGTTTTCCAATTTGGGAATATGAAAACTTCTTTATCATTCTAATCAAACCATAAAGAATCGCGATGTACGAAGCTTGATTTTGATACATAAAGTAGTAGAGAATCACCAGGAAGTTGAATAAATCTCATAGGAGTTATGATGAAGAAGCTATCCCACTTTCAAATCAGGTGATCCCAGTTTTCCTGTTTGGGAATATGACAACTTCTTGGTCATTCTAATCAAACCAGGATGAATCGCAATGTAACAAGCTCGATTTTAATACATAAAGTAGTGGAGAATCACCAATAAGTTGAATAAATCTCATAGGAGTTAGGATGAAGAAGCTATGCCACTTCCAAATCAGGTGATCGGTTTTCTGTTTGGAATATGACAACTTCTGTCATTCTAATCAAACCAGGATGAATCGCGATGTAAGAAGCTTGATTTTGATACATAAAGTAGTAGAGAATCACCAGGAAGTTTAATAAATCTCATAGGAGTTAGGATGAAGAAGCTATCCCACTTTCAAATCAGGTGATCCCAGTTTTTCTGTTTGGGAATATGACAACTTCTTCGTCATTCTAATCAAAGCATGATGAATCGCGTTGTAAGAAGCTTGACTTTGATACAGAATTTGATACATAAAGTAGTGGAGAATCACCAGGAAGTTTAATAAATCTCATAGGAGTTAGGATGAAGAAGCTATCCCACTTTCAAATCAAGTGATCCTAGTTTTCCTGTTTGGGAATATGACAACTTCTTTGTCATTCTAATCAAACCATAAAGAATCGCGATGTAAGAAGCTTGATTTTGATACATAGAGTAGTGGAGAAACACCAGGAAGTTGAGTAAATCTCTTAGGAGTTAGGATGAAGAAGCTATGCCACTTTCAAATCAGGTGATCCCAGTTTTCCTGTTTGGGAATATGACAACTTCTTTGTCATTCTAATCAAACCAGGATGAATCAGCGATGTAAGAAGCTTGATTTTGATACATAAAGTAGTGGAGAATCACTAGGAAGTGGAATAAATTTCTTAGGAGTTTGGATGAAGAAGCTATCCCACTTTCAAATAAGGTGATCCCAGTTTTCCTGTTTGGAAATATGACAACTTCTTCGTCATTCTAATCAAACCAGGATGAATCGATGTAAGAAGCTTGATTTTGATACATAAAGTAGTGGACAATCACTAGGAAGTGGAATAAATCTCATAGGAGTTAGGATGAAGAAGCTATGCCACTTTCAAATCAGGTGATCCCAGTTTTCTGTTTGGGAATATGACAACTTCTTCGTCATTCTAATCAAACCATGATGAATCGCGATGTAAGAAGCTTGAATTTGATACATAAAGTAGTGGAGAATCACCAGGAAGTTTAATAAATCTCATAGGAGTTAGGATGAAGAAGCTATCCCACTTTCAAATAAGGTGATCCTAGTTTTCCAATTTGGGAATATGAAAACTTCTTTATCATTCTAATCAAACCATAAAGAATCGCGATGTACGAAGCTTGATTTTGATACATAAAGTAGTAGAGAATCACCAGGAAGTTGAATAAATCTCATAGGAGTTATGATGAAGAAGCTATCCCACTTTCAAATCAGGTGATCCCAGTTTTCATGTTTGGGAATATGACAACTTCTTGGTCATTCTAATCAAACCAGGATGAATCGCGATGTAAGAAGCTTGATTTTGATACATAAAGTAGTGGAGAATCACCAGTAAGTTGAATAAATCTCATAGGAGTTAGGATGAAGAAGCTATGCCACTTTCAAATCAGGTGATCCCAGTTTTCCTGTTTGGGAATATGACAACTTCTTTGTCATTCTAATCAAACCAGGATGAATCGCGATGTAAGAAGCTTGATTTTGATACATAAAGTAGTGGAGAATCACTAGGAAGTGGAATAAATTTCTTAGGAGTTTGGATGAAGAAGCTATCCCACTTTCAAATAAGGTGATCCCAGTTTTCTGTTTGGAAATATGACAACTTCTTCGTCATTCTAATCAAACCAGGATGAATCGCGATGTAACAAGCTCGATTTTGATACATAATGTAGTGGAGAATCACCAGTAAGTTGAATAAATCTCATAGGAGTTAGGATGAAGAAGCTATGCCACTTTCAAATCATGTGATCCCAGTTTTCCTGTTTGGGAATATGACAACTTCTTTGTCATTCTAATCAAACCAGGATGAATCGCGATGTAAGAAGCTTGATTTTGATACATAAATTAGTGGAGAATCACTAGGAAGTGGAATAAATTTCTTAGGAGTTTGGATGAAGAAGCTATCCCACTTTCAAATAAGGTGATCCCAGTTTTCCTGTTTGTGAATATGACAACTTCTTCGTCATTCTAATCAAACCAGGATGAATCGCGATGTAAGAAGCTTGATTTTGATACATAAAGTAGTGGACAATCACTAGGAAGTGGAATAAATCTCATAGGAGTTAGGATGAAGAAGCTATGCCACTTTCAAATCAGGTGATCCCGGTTTTCTGTTTGGGAATATGACAACTTCTTGGTCATTCTAATCAAACCAGGATGAATCGCGATGTAACAAGCTCGATTTTGATACATAAAGTAGTGGAGAATCACCAGTAAGTTGAATAAATCTCATAGGAGTTAGGATGAAGAAGCTATGCCACTTCCAAATCAGGTGATCCCAGTTTTCCTGTTTGGGAATATGACAACTTCTTTGTCATTCTAATCAAACCAGGATGAATCGCGATGTAAGAAGCTTGATTTTGATACATAAAGTAGTAGAGAAACACCAGGAAGTTTAATAAATCTCATAGGAGTTAGGATGAAGAAGCTATCCCACTTTCAAATCGGTGATCCCAGTTTTCTGTTTGGGAATATGACAACTTTGTCATTCTAATCAAACCAGGATGAATCGCATGTAAGAAGCTTGACTTTGATACATAAAGTAGTGGAGAATCACCAGAAGTTGAATAAATCTCTTAGGAGTTAGGATGAAGAAGCTATCCCACTTTCAAATCGTGATCCTAGTTTTCCTGTTTGGAATATGACAACTTCTTAGTCATTCTAATCAAACCAGGATGAATGTGATGTAAGAAGCTTGATTTTGATACATAAAGTAGTGGAGAATCACCAGAAGTTGAATAAATCTCATAGAGTTAGATGAAGAAGCTATCCACTTTCAAATCGTGATCCTAGTTTTCCAATTTGGGAATATGACAACTTTGTCATTCTAATCAAACCATAAAGAATCGCGATGTAAGAAGCTTGAATTTGATACATAAAGTAGTGGAGAATCACCAGGAAGTTTAATAAATCTCATAGGAGTTTGGATGAAGAAGCTATGCCACTTTCAAATCGTGATCCCAGTTTTCTGTTTGGAAATATGACAACTTCTTGGTCATTCTAATCAAACCAGGATGAATCGCGATGTAAGAAGCTTGAATTTGATACATAAATTAGTGGAGAATCACCAATAAGTTGAATAAATC
>JAAMPC010000602.1:0-21347 GCA_016771965.1 Brassica carinata
TTAGGGTTTAGGGTTCGATTCTAAATTAGGGTTTCTCAAATCAAATCGGGAACAATCAATTTAAGTTCTAAGGAATCGATTTCTATATTTAGTTTAGGAGATTGCCGATTTTAATCTTGTAGGTTTAGGGTTTTGATCAAGATCAAAGTTTCCATAATTATGGATTAGGGTTTCGATCAATCTAGGTTCTCGATTAAGTTATACCTTTGTTTGTAGGGGTTTAGAACGGACCACCTTTAGAGAGAGATCCGGATGTAATCGGTCGTGGCAGGATGATCGCTGGCTGGAGGCGTCTCGACTCTGAGCTCTGCGGAATCGGTCGTCTCGGGTGCGATCGCATCTTCGGGTTTGATCGCGAGCTGGACGGTTCTTCTGAGCTGGAACGTGATCTGAGAACGTCTAGGATTCAAGAAGGATCAACTGAGTTCTTGGATGAACTAAGAACGTGATTAGGGTTTTTGGTTGTGGTCGGCGGTTTTGGCTTTTAGGGTTTAGAGGTTTCGATTTGTCTCAGTGATCTAGAGATGATCGTGCTGATAACGTGTTGTAAAAAAAATGAGGAATTGTCTGTGTTTTATTAATGAACAATAGAAGTTCCTTATATAAGGATTACAAAGTATAGGAAAAAAGAAATTATCCAAAACCTAATACAACATGAAATAGGAAAAGATCTAAAACAGATAAATGGAAAACATCCTAAGACTAAAGTCGGCCAAGAGCCGACTCTCTCTCTCCTCCGGACGCCGACTCTCTCTCCTTTTGGTCACGGCCATGGCTGGGCCTAGACATGATCATTGGTTATGGGCCATCCACGTAATGATTTATAACATAATTCAATTATAACCCAAGTTTGCTTTGTTTTGCTTTTAACTTCTTTTGGATCCTTTCTCATGTCATGGTGGCCGCTTCCCTCCGACCACATCAGAGATCTCATTAGTCACATCAAGGACTCCAGTCGAAAAAAAAATATTACTACTTTAACTTCAAAAATCAGAAAATATACAAAGGCAAACACAGTCTCAATATTCAAGATTTCGTTATCTTATTTTTAAAATGTATTTTGTCTATTTTTAAGTAAAGGAAAAGTTGGAACTTTAGGACTAACCTCGATAACGGAGAAAAGAAAAACAAAGTGAGAGCTCAAAATCAGGAAATGGGTATTTCGTGTTTTTGGACCAACGACTAGTCTCCTCCTGCTTTGTTTTAGAGGCTGCAAGCAATATCCAATCCTCAATTTTAAATTATATGTTACTTTGAGACAGAACCTGATGCTTCAGAATGTTCCAAGTAACATGTGATAAAATATTTCTTTTTTGTGCTAAAACAGAATTAAAAGAAATTTAAATGACAGTAGTAAATAAAAGGGAGGTCAGATAAAGAAAAAGATCATCCTTTATGAATAAATTAGAAATGTTTTAATAATTATTACGGGAACTATATCAAACCAAAGTGGGTTTTTTTGAATCATTGCATTGAGGATTAAGATCTGTGGATGAATCAAACAAGGTGGGGAAAAGCATTAGGGAACTTATAATTAGCATAAACAAACACACCCAAAATAATAACTAGCTATGGTGAATCTTAAACTTCACAAAGAAATATCGAATCTCTCATTTCTACAGTAGATACTTAGAAGAGTATATTTTCTACAGTTCGTCAGTAACTTCTTGGGTCTATGCTATTTAGATTTCTTTAATTAATCTTCAGTAGATTCTATACTAAACTACTACATGATATCGCAGGCAAAACCGGCTTTAAGTTAAGATATTTTTGGAATATCAATGTTGTGAGAAGAAAAAGATGAGATAGCACAAGTAAACATGCAGTGCAGCCGATGTCTTGCTTAAAAAGGTGAGCTATGAATCCTAAAGTGAAGGTAGGAAGATCTTAGAATAATATAAAGAATCGTTCTTAAAGAGAGAAAAATGTATTTGTTTCTTTTCGAAGAGTCTCTGTTGTTGTACCTTTGTTTTCCAAAGTTTAATGCTTTATAAGAGTAGCTTGTTCCTGTAGCTGTAGCAGCGATTTGCATGGCCCACGGCTCTCGTCCGCTGTGCTCCTGCGTTTAACAAACAAAAACACTTTCCTTAACAACAAAGGAATTTTGACATAACCAGAATCCACAGCATAAAAGGGCGTAAACTTGAATGATTAGTATTGAACACACTGTCCCAAAAAGATAAAGGCATTGTTATGTTTCGGAAGTACAAATCGTCAAATAAAGTAAAAAGCACTCGATGGGGGTGAATATACCATATCTGAAACCAGATAAGAAAAAAAAACGGCCATTAAACCAATAACTAAAATTTTCATTTTGTTTTTGTTCTAAACTATTCATCCATATGTTTAGAAAGAAACACAACAATTTCTCGCTGATGTTTATCTTGTTGCATCCGTTATAACAAAATCGAACTATTAGCACCATAGTAAAGTGGCTTATAAGTTATAACCAAATCATTTGATTAATTTAATTAGTCTAAGCAGTTTGTAGATGATGAATACAGAGAATCTCACAAAACATGAGCAAGGTGTTCATGAAAGCATAAGCTTATCAGTTTAACAGGACATGAAACCAGATTGGCCAATTATACAATCTAGATTGGTATGGACAAAGCATATAACTAATTAGAGAAAAGCAAAGGACAAATGAAGAGTGATGTAGAGAAACACATGAAGAAAGATACTTAACTTCCCAGCGGTTTTCGTGTACTGAACTCTTTTGTACAATCATTGTCAGATTCTTCCAATAACAGCCTTAATCTTACTTAGATTTCCAAAGCAATGGTTTTAAGTGAATCTAAATTCCTCAGGGTCCCAGGGACCCACCGTGTGCTTTACACTTTAAAGCTCGCTTCCAAATCCCAAGAACTGATATATAAAAGGACTATATCTGCAGGGAGGGAACACACATGAAATTCAGAAATAAGATTGGATACAAATCTCATTCTTATCATCCCTAACCTTCTCTTGTTTCTTTGAAGACAAGAAAGATACCCTGAATCTTCTTGTCTGCCTAAGAGCAGAAATGCTGGGTACAAGGATGATGCTTTTACTTCTTCTCTGCATAGGATTACTATCAAACCACAGATATAATGTCTCAGCCTTGAGAAACAAAGAGTTTTTCCACAGACAATCACAAGGAGACAGAGCTGGAGTTCATCCAGGTGAAATTGCTAAGCTAAGGGGCATCAATAGGCACAACTGTGAAGATCAAGTAATGCTCATTGGAAACCAGCGCTTACTTGAGGAGGTTAACAAGAATGAAGTTAAGCCTGGGAAGACACAAGAACAAACGAATATGACAAAGAAGTCCTTCCAATCAAGCAAGAGACGGGTAAGACGAGGATCCGATCCTATCCACAACAAATCCGAGCCATTTTCTTGAGTGGCACAACGACAATCAACTACAGAACAAGGCAAAATTCTATAGAAAATAAAGGGAAGAAAAAGGCTCAACAATCAACCTTATCAAGCTGGAGGTAGGTTAGTTGGTATGCATAACAGCACTGCCTGTTCAGATACACATGGAGAATATATATTTTGTTCTTCAAAATATTTCTTGGGCTAAGTCTTCTTCACTCTTTTGTTTGCATTAGTTCTTCTAAGTTTTGTTCTTTTCTGCATTGATCCAAAAACATATCTTGTGTATATACAATATCTCTAAAGTTTTGATTGTACTTCACTGTCACATTTGAACTTATAAGGTAACCATTCTATTTTCTAACAAAACCGACTTATCAACCACTGAAAACGAAAAATCCAAGAAAATTAAAGTTTTCTAAGCAAAGTTCTGACTGCTGAAAGAAACCTAAGGATTCCACATGAAAGTACTAGACTGCTAAGTCCTAATAAGACCAATATTTTAGACCAATATCAAATAGGCTAAAATGAGAGAGTGAGAGATTAGAGCCAACTCTGTCTAACCCAGCTAGTTGAATTGACCACGGCCATTGCAACCTCCTCGACTGTGTTTGCCTCGTCCTCCAACTGTAGTCCATTTCATTTCTTGAAATTTTTTGATGGTTTAATCTATGTTCCTCCTCTGCTCCTTAGTGAATAAGCATCTTCATAGACCGACTTCCTTTGCTCAACTGAAGCAAACTAGCGAAGACTTAAGGTTCTAATTTAACTTCTGGAAAATTAACCACCTCCCCCTTCTCAGCATTATACTCGTATGGTGAGTAACATATTTGGAAAATTTTGGAAGTGTTTCAGCATTAACCACTGATGTAAGCAGTGCCATTCACGACGGTTCAGTCCAGAGATTAATCATTGTTTGCTTAGTTTAGCTGTTAGGCTCGGTCCAAAGATGTTTTGTGCTCGACAATTTATTTCTTACAATAGTGCTTGACGGTAAAAGTTGAAAGAATCCATAAACAAAATTTGCGTGGTAAAAATACATATGCTGATGTCTACGAAATTTTGGCTAGTATGATCAGAGAAGGCCCTTAAATTTAAGGGATAAACTGTTTATCATAAACATTTAATGTAAAATCCAGTGAAAATTTGTTTAGAATTTGACAGCTATAAACCATATTTATATTAATTCTTTAAAATTTGGAACATTGCATAGAACCGGACATGACTATATATGATCTGTATTAGTCGTGTTACTGTGTTACCACCTAACCTTTTATTTGTTACTGTGCTAATGCTAACAGAAAACAAACCAAACAAATAAAGTTCAAAAACATATGGTGATAAATGATTAATAATTGTTTATGGTTTTCCTAAAAACAATAATAATGTTTATGGTCGCCAATTTAAACAAACTTTACAAGGTGGAAAATGTGATGTTATATATATGATTTTAGCATTCTATAGTTATTTGTAAGAGTTTTTTATATGTTTTCGAAATTTTTTTTGACAATGCCGCAGTTATAGTGTTCATATATCATGTTTCCGACGTTACAAATATCAATATCAATTTTCTTTTAAAATAGATATAGATGTAAACGTTACGCCAAAATGATCCCTGATTATATGACATCTAAAATTTAGTCTACACTTTACTTTTTCTTCCAATTTGAGTGGCCGAATTGCGTGATGCGCGTGCCAGTTTGGTCATTGATAAGATCGTTAGGACATTGTTATAATCCGTATTTATGATGACCCTGGATTTTTAATCAATCTCAAATCAGTTTAAAAGACCCTAATTGTAAAGTGAATAAACTGTTAAATCATCAGTGTCCTGTCAACGAAATTATTAGCAGAATTATACACTTGTTATTATTGTGTGGTCAAACAGAGTCGATAGTTGTGACTTGGATTCTAATTAGGCATGATTGATGACCAGGTTTGTAATAAAAGACAAAACGTAGAGCCTACCTATGTTACATGGAAGCGGCGGATCATTAGGCGAGCGTAAAGCCTTGAGCCGAGATTTTTAAAATATTAGGAAGCGGGTACGTGTTGGAAGCGTATATCCATATATATAAATATATATATATATATAATTTAAAAAAAATTAGGACTAAAAATTATATGATTTAAATTTTAAATAAAGCATTTATTCATTTATAATAATTTTGAAATGATTTTATATTAAAACTGTAAAATACACATATATAAATTAAGTTTACAAAAATATTATTTTAATTATTTTAATACTTCATAAATAATTAACACAATATATTTCAATATGTGCTATATCTTTAATAAAAATCTCAATGCATAAAGATAATTTATAGTATTATTTTTAATATTTGTATATTTATAACTCAATATTCATTACTATTAATTTTTTTAATTTTATATAGATTAAAACTATGGTTTTATATTTTATTGATATACATTGCATTTTTAAAAAGCGAATGATTCCAAACGGAATCGTAAGCTTCTAACAGGTTTTAAAGAGAATATTTTAGAAGCGTTTTGGGCGAGATGCAAGCTTCCACAAGGTTCCGATCGATTCGGTTAGGCGGAAGCGTAAAAGCATGAGATTTTTAAAATATTAGGAAAGTGCGTGTTGGGCGTATATCCATATATATAAATATATATATATATATAATTTAAAAAATTAGGACTAAAAATTATATGATTTAAATTTTAAATAAAGCATTTATTCATTTATAATAATTTTGAAATGATTTTATATTAAAACTGTAAAATACACATATATAAATTAAGTTTACAAAAATATTATTTTAATTATTTTAATACTTCATAAATAATTAACACAATATATTTCAATATGTGCTATATCTTTAATAAAAATCTCAATGCATAAAGATAATTTATAGTATTATTTTTAATATTTGTATATTTATAACTCAATATTCATTACTATTAATTTTTTTAATTTTATATAGATTAAAACTATGGTTTTATATTTTATTGATATACATTGCATTTTTAAAAAGCGAATGATTCCAAAGCGGAATCGTAAGCTTCTAACAGGTTTTAAAGAGAATATTTTAGAAGCGTTTTGGAAGCGAGATTGCAAGCTTCCACAAGGTTCCGATCGATTCGGTTAGGCGGAAGCGTAAAAGCATGAGATTTTTAAAATATTAGGAAAGTGCGTGTTGGGCGTATATCCATATATATAAATATATATATATATATAATTTAAAAAATTAGGACTAAAAATTATATGATTTAAATTTTAAATAAAGCATTTATTCATTTATAATAATTTTGAAATGATTTTATATTAAAACTGTAAAATACACATATATAAATTAAGTTTACAAAAATATTATTTTAATTATTTTAATACTTCATAAATAATTAACACAATATATTTCAATATGTGCTATATCTTTAATAAAAATCTCAATGCATAAAGATAATTTATAGTATTATTTTTAATATTTGTATATTTATAACTCAATATTCATTACTATTAATTTTTTTAATTTTATATAGATTAAAACTATGGTTTTATATTTTATTGATATACATTGCATTTTTAAAAGCGGAGCATGATTCCAAAGCGGAATCGTAAGCTTAACAGGTTTTAAAGAGAATATTTTAGAAGCGTTTTGGAAGCGATTCGCAAGCTTCCACAAGGTTCGATTCTGATTCGGTTCGGCGGAAGCGGGCGTCCAATAAAGCTTTAGATTGCAGCGTAGGAGCTCTGATATTCATTACTCCCTCGTTCACGAAAGTAAGATTTTCTATAGTATGCATGCTTATTAAGAATTTAATAAATATTTATAATTTAATTTATTTTTACTTTATTATACACTTTCCAATAACTTTTCACCAATGAAATTTAATCAATTCAAATATTCTCAATTAATGTTCCTCAAAATTATAAAAGTATCTTAACAATATAGAAAATCTATCTTTGTGGAACAAGGAAAAATCTAAAACATCTTACTTTTTAGGAACGAGGTAGTATTTATTGCTGCGCAGAGAACTTTTATCGGCAGTGGTTTGTTAGCTTATGATAAATGAATTCACACTTACAGTAATTCAAGAGAGTATGCTCTAAACTATACATTAATGAATTGGAAGCAATATCAATTTAGGTTTCTGGTTAAGTAACACCCAAATATTCATCAATAAACTTCAATTATGTTTGATTTCTTTGTAACTCTATAAAACAATTTGATTTAAAAAGCAATGTCTACAATTTGACAGTAACATTACATAACTAAAATTGTTCATAGTAAGTAGTTCATTTTTTTAATTCTCATTTTGGAACCAAGATAACGATGTATCAAGGTTAAAACTCCAATTTTGAACAAATTTTTGTTTGAACATTTTTTTATTATTATTATTTAAAAGAACAAAAGAGAAGAAGACTAGAAGCATAAATATTGTGAAATACTTTTTTGAAAGAAAAAAAATTGAAAGAGATATCCACGTTTATTATTCTAACAAGCTAAGCTACGAAGTTGGATAGGCTCAAATACTTGGACATAACTTTTTGACTGCAACTGTATCCTCATTTTTGGATAAAATAATTTTGAATGATTTATTCCATTAATTCCGATATTATTTTACATGTACTTAAATCAGAATGAAATAATCATTCACTAATTCTACAAAAATAAACAAAATGTAAAAAGAATTATTCCATAATAATTTTGATGAGAAATAAATGAAATGATTTTATTCCTTTTCTATTATTTTCATATTGTTCCAGTCAAACTTTTTCGGTCAAATTCCTCTTCTAGTTACCATTTACAAGTTTATGTAATTTATAAATACATCATGTTCAAGGTCGACTATTAATCATTAAACTAAATTTCAGAAATATTTAATTTTGGTTTGATAAGAAACTGAATATCAGTTCAAAAAAAAAAAACTGAATATTAGAAAGAGTATTTTATATGGGTTCCTTCAAATTGATGGTTACTTTCATTATTGTTGCTATGACGGCCATTTCATGTGATCTTTTCAATGGTATATGTTTTTCTTCTCAAAAAATATCCTACACACATATATATGATTTATATCCCTCTCCAATTTTTCTTTTTAATGATTTATAGTTGAAACGGGGATTTTTGTGCAAGCTGCGGCTCCGAAATGTGGACCAGACTGTACTGAAAAATTCTTAAATCAAGACTGCTATAAATATTGTGTAGAATTGTCTTATAAAAACGGTGTTTGCGTTCTATCCGAAGGATTTCGTTCTAAAATTTCTACATATTGGTGTTGTTGTTTAAATTTTTAAATATGTAATTGTCCTCTCTGATCAATATGTTGTTTCCTTAAGTCTTTAACTATGGTGTTCTCTTTTTCAGAGGAAAGATCAAATAAGTGTGAACTTGATGTCTTCCGTTAACGATTCACGTATTTTTATGTTTCGGATAGAATTGTATCTAGAAATGTTGGTGAATTTTCATGTTTTTGATGATCCCTGAAACCAGTTAATAATCTTAACTATTTTTGTTGTTATCTATTAATAATAGCAATCCCAATTAATTCCAAAGGTTGTGAATCCCACTTATGTTGAAAGGTTGTGTCTTTTCTAAAAGTTGTCAAAAAGTTTGTGTTTTTTCTAAAAGTTGAATGTTGAAAGATTGTGTCTTGTCTAAAAGTTGTCTAAATAGTTGTCTTTTCTAAAAGTTGACAATCCCAACTAATTACAAAGGTTGTGAATTCCAAATATGTTGAAATGTTGTGTTTTTCTGAAAGTTGTTAAAAAGGATGTGTCTTTTCTAAAAGTTGACAAAAAATCATTAACATTAAAATTGTGTCTTTTGATACACTATAAATAAATTCTTGCTACTGTCAAGTTAACAGTGTTGTTGTAATATGTTTGGATTCAATTCCAGATGACCAGTTACACTTATTATGTTGGTTTGACTATAAGCGGATGGTGGTCTTAACATATTAGAATGCAAGTAACAAGCAAATAGAGAGGTTCACAATATGATAAGCGAGCTAACCTAGAGTGATTAACGTCAACAAGAGAGCAAGCTAAACAACTATTCAAGTTCCTTATGATCAGTCAACTCGGGTAACTAAGTAGATCAGCCCACTCTAGTGGAGCTGTTCCTTTATCGATCGACCTCAACACCTAAACTCGTTTGGGTTGAGATGCGACGATAAACCTTAAAGCTGACCCAATTTGTTCACAAGCCACCCTAATATCTACTTTCGCTGATTAGGGATATCATGCTCATGCAAACATGTCAATTAATCTAATGCCGCTTAATGATTAGATCTACTTAAGTTCATGCATCAAGTGATCAATTTATTGCAAGCAATAAGCGGTAATGAATGAAGACAATTGATGATACTTATTTGTGTTCAGCTCGCGATCTAGCAACCCTAGCACCTATGATAACAAGATCGACTACTCAGTCATAGCACAAGTAAGCACAAATGATTCTGAAGAATACATAATAATGATTGAAAGGAGTAAAATTAGGGTTCATGAATCCTTTCTACGAAGAAAGATGGAGCTGTCTCCCTTACATAGCGAATTCCAAAGTAAAATTGTCTTGCAAAACTAGCGTAAGTCGTAAAATAAATGAGGCGGCATTTAAGATATTAGGTTAGAAGAAGTGAGGCTGACTAGGGAAAATTCGAAATAACTTGGATGTTTCCTTAAATATCGGGAACAATCGCTCGGACTGTTCCTTGAGAGGAAAAATCGTCAAAATGCTCCGCCTTACTGTTCCACGGGAAATCCTCCAAATATGGCATCTTTTCTTCATGCACCATCTTCGACTCTGCAACTACTCCAAACCTGAAAGGACACAAAAAGGACTAGACAGACTCGATAAAGGACTAAAAAAGCTTTGAAAACATATATAAAATGATGTCAAAAACACCATATATCACTTTTCATTTAAAATAATATTTTTTATGATGTTAAATACTCAAAATGTCTTTGTACAATTCTTTGTTTTAAGAGATATGTATTTGTTAGTGTAATGAGTTATGTTTGTGTCATGATTTGCTGTTGTAAAAGAAAAATATGATAAGTTGTGACTATTTATATAAATATCTTTCAAAAAGATAAAAAAGTTGTGACTATTTTTATAAGTATCTTTTTAAAATAACTATCTTTAAATGGAAATGATGTGACTATTTAAATTGAAGAGTTATGGCTATTCAAACTGGTTTTTAAAATCTATAAATAATCTATGTCCATGCATTTTTCAAAATAAAATTTTCACTAATCAAACTAATAATAAAATGGCTGAAAAAATTCTATGCAGATTACTTGGTTACAAATTTTTAGAAGATATTCAAATGAAACGTTATCAACAAAAAATAGTAGTAAGAATTTTACGTGTTTGGATAGCCAATCCTAAACGAAACAATGAAATCATTAGTCTCAATTTTCTTATACTAGATGAAAAGGTTTGTCTTTCGTACGTACAAATTGTGTTTTTGACATATGTACTTTCATGGACACATTTTTCTATTCGATTATTTTGGAAATTTGTGCATCGCTGATATTTTAAGAAAAGTAGATGTCATATATTTATGCTAGCACATTAAGATAATCATTTTTTTTGTTTATATCCATTTTGTTGTTGTTTACCGTGTCCCTCTTGTCATTCTTGTTATTGTAAAACAAACCAAACAAACCCATGAATAATAATATCCCATTTTAGATTCAATAAATGTTTATGTATACTACTTTATTGTTTTATTTGTTTTTTTGGTTTCGGAATGAAACAATTGTTGGTTCTATTAATAGTAAATATATCCAACAATTTGAAGAGTATTTTTATGAGGGAAACATTTTATTAATCACTGATTTTGAAGAAATTTAAATAGTAGCAAATGTTCATCCAAATAAATGAAGTGTTTCATTTAAATAATCACAACAGTTCACTTAAATCTCCAACATACCAGACACAAAAAATTTCCAACATAACATTATTTATATAAAATAAAAATACAGCTTTAAAAAACCAAAAAAATTATAAGCGAAAATGTACAATTGCAAAATTTTAAAATATAAGTAAAATTAATACCATTCTTTTGTTTGTCACTTTTCACTATTTCAAGTGATGACCTTTTTATAAATTAATCTAATAATCTTTTAACTATTACCAAAAACAAACATAAATATATGCACACAAGCGCTTATGCATGTTACTTTTATTGGATGCACATATTCACTTGAACCGGTGTGACCTTTCGTCACACATATAATGGTCACGTGTTTTTAATTTTCTTCTTGATCACTAAACCAACAAATACTAACAATCATTGTCAGATTCTTCCAATAACAGCCTTAATCTTACTTAGATTTCCAAAGCAATTCTTTTAAGTGATTCCTCAAGGTCCCAGGGACCCACCGTGTGCTTTTGCACTTTAAAGCTCTCTTCAAATCCCAAGAACTGATATATAAAACATGTTTATTGCAGTATGCGTGAGGTTGTGGTTCTTATCGTAATATAAGATCTGGTCTCTTAAAACTTAAAAAGACACTGCAATAAACATGCTCTAAGAAGACTATATCTACAGGGAAGGAACACATGAATTTCAAAAATCAGATTGGATACAAATCTCATTCTTATTATCCCTAACCTTCATTTCTTTGAAGACAAGAAAGATACTTTGATTCTTCTTGTCTGCCTAAGAGCAGAAATGCTGGGTTCCAGTACTAGGATGCTGCTTTTACTTCTCGTCTGCTTAGGCTTACTATCAGACAACAGATATAAGGTCTCAGCCTTGAGAAACAAAGAATTTTTCCACAGACAGTCACAAGGATACAAAGATGGAGTTTATCCAGGTGAAATCAGTAAGCTAAGGAGTATCAATAGGAACAACCGTGAAGATCAAGTAATGCTCAGACAGTGGAAACCGGCGCTTTCTTGAGGAGGTTAACAAGAATAAAGTTAAGCCTGGGAAGACACAAGAATAAACGAATATGACAAAGAAGTCCTTCCAATCAAGCAAGAGACGGGTAAGATGAGGATCTGATCCTATCCATAACGAATCCGAGCCATTTTCTTGAGTGGCACAACGACAATCAACTACAGAACAAGGCAAAATTCTATAGAAAATAAAGGGAAGAAAAAAAAGGCTCAACAATCAACCTTATCAAGCTGGAGGTAGGTTAGTTGATATGCATAACACCACTGCTTGTTCAGATACACATGGAGAATATATATATATTGTTCTTCAAAATATTTCTTGGACTAAGTCTTCTTCACTCTATTGTTTGCATTAGTTCTATGTTTTGTTCTTTTCTGCATTGCTCTTAGAGCATAATTAACGGTAAAGTTTTTAGGCACACATGTTTTTAGTTTTTTTTTTTTAAAAAATAAAAAAAATAATCGAACCAATCAGGTGGCCACCGATATCGATAGGGATCTGCGTCAAAAAAACTAAAACTCTCAGAAAAAGACAGAAGACACAACTTTTAATAATATGGTGGGATCCGCTTATTTTTTTTTTTTTTTAAAGAGACAACTATAAGAACTGCCGTTAATCCTCCTCTTACTCCACCAAAAACATATCTCGTGTATATACAATATCTCTAAAATTTTGATTGTATTTCACTATCACATTTGAGCTTATAAGGTAACCATTTTATAGGAGAAAGAAACGGAGAGAGGAGAGAGAGAACAGCTTACCTTAGTTGTTCTTCCGTCGATGCCAATCTGCGTTTTTCTGGCCGGAACCAGACCCACCAGACCTAACTTCAACATTTACAATCCCTTCCACTTCTGTTTGCTTCCCTGTCCTTACTCTCACCATTTCAGATCTAGATCTAAAATTCAAACTTTTAGAGATAGATTTGCGAACCAGATCTTCAAAGAGACTTTTCTTAAAAGATTTTGGTTTGGTGATTCTTATTGTCGTGTTCATACGACCCTTACTGCAGTAGGCAGATCTGTCTCCATCACCCCTTATCCTGAAGCTCACCCTTCTCTCATTTTCACCATGTCTCCCACCATCGGTTCGTTCACCGCCATCACTGGAACCATTAATCCTTCTACGGATACATCCCTGCGGTTATAGATTTGAAACTTTCTGTCTCTATCTTGCTTGCTTCGATGATGTCCTTTGAGTGCTTCTGCGTTCCTCGTTCATCGATTCCGGGTTTTCGCCAGTCCAGTTTCTGTTTTTCCATTAAATGATAGTTTAAAGTTTCTTCCTCATCGCTTGTGGCAGATTCGTAAGGAAACACTTGTGGTTTCTATCTTTCGATTTCATTTCGGATCCTTTATGAAGTATGATTGCCTCCCATATGTTCCATTCGGTTTGAGTGGTTCGTTGCAGGAGTAGTGTGCCAAAGATTATGTATGCTTCCATGTTTGTTTTGTTCAAAGGCTCATCCATTTGGTGCTTTGTCGCCTCGCTTGTGAGGCCGAACTTCTGATTGTTAAAGCTGCTTATGTTGCGGTTTCAATCCGGGCATTAGACCAGTGCTTGTTCTCAATTCCCAAAGCTTCATTTCACTTCTTAGCACGATTGACGTTGAGTTTCGAGGACTGCTCAGCGACATTATGTGTTGTTTATGTGTTATGTTTGCTCCTTTCTTATGGTGTTATATCTCATTGCTTTGCTTTGCTATGGTAGCATCAGATGTTTTAGCGGTTTGGCTTTGTTATTGCTTGATGTAAACAATTTCTCCAGCAATGGGGACTAATGATTTATAAAGCGTTTGTTTGATCAAAAAAAGGTAACCATTTTTATTTTTATTACAAAACCGACTAATGAACCATTGAAAATGTAAAATCCAAAAAATCATAGTCTTCTAACCAAATTTCTGGGTGCTGAAAGAAACCTAAGGATTCCTCATGAAAGTGCTAGACTGGTAGTCCTATTGAGACCAATGTTTTACACCAACATCAAATAGGCTAAAATGAGAGTGATAGATTAGAGCCAACTTTCTATAACCGAACTAGTTGAATTGCCCACAGCCATTGCAACCTCTTCAGCTGTGTTTGCCTCGTACTCCAACTGTAGTCCATTTAATTTCTTGAATTTTTTTTTATAGTTTAATTGTCTTCCTCCTCTCCTCTGTGAAGAAGCATCTGCATAAACCGACTGCATTTGCTCTACTGATGTAAACCAGCGAGGGACCGCCAGCCAGGACGGTCTAGTCCAGAGATAAATCACTGTATGCTTAATTTAGTTGTTAGGCCGGTCCACTTAAATAAATTTACTAGGCCTATTTCTTAAGCTGTTTTGTGCTCGATATTTTTTTCTTCCAATACGGTTAAAGTTGAAATAATCCATACCTACGGAAACAAATTGCATGATAAATGTTGAGGCTGATTACCTAGCTAAATCAGCTTTTCGTAATCCCTCAAGCTTACCCTCAGGGTAATGACTTTTTTAAATTCAATCAACTAAGGTTTGATAAAAAAAGAACATAGGCTGATGTTATTGTCCCAGAAAAAAAATGTCTCTAAAATTTTGGCTAGTATGATCATAGAAGGCCCTTAAATTTAAGAGATAAACATTTTAATGTAAAATTCAGTAAAAAAATCTTTAGAATTTGACATCTATAAACCATACGTATATTGAATCTTTAAAATTTGGAAATCACGCACATAATCGGTCATGATCAGCTTGAGATCAATGTATTGGCATCATTCGGTCTCGATTACATCACTGATTAATCTTTTAATCGTAATTGTCAGATCATATAATCTGTTGCATTATATTGTTTTCTCAAGAGTTTTTCTTAGTTCTTGATGCGATGTACCATATCAACTGGTATATATGCTATTGTCTTTAACAGAAAATATTGAATAAAAAAAAAGAACCAGTCATGACTATATATGATCTGTATTAGTCATGTTATTGTGTTACCACCTAAACTCTTATTTGGTACTGTGCTAATTGTTAACAGAAAAACAAACCAAACAAATGAAGTTAAAAAAACATATGGTGATAACTGATAAATAGTGTTTGTGGTCGCCAATTTAAACAAACTTTACAAGGTCGAAAATGTGATGATATGTATATGATTTTAGCATTCTATAGTTATTTATAAAAGTTTATTCCACTAAGTGTTTATGTTATCCGAATTATTTGACAATGACGCAATTATAGTGTTCGCATATCATGTTTCCAACATTAAAATTTACAATTACAATTTATGTTAAAAATTACAATTAGAATTTTCTTAATAAAATAGATATAGATGGAAACGTTACGCCAAAATTATCTCATGACTATATGACACTAAAATTTCGGCTACCCTTTACTTTTTCTTCCAATTTGAGTGGCCAAATTGCGTGATGCGCGAGCCAGTATTGTCATTGATAATATCGATAGAGCATTAATAATGATTAATGAAAGAGACCATAATTAGATTTTTAATGAATACTAGATCTTAATACGCGCAATCGCGCGGATTTTTATTTTTATTTATTTTTATATAGATATTTTGTTTTTAATTCTAAATTAGTATATATTATAATATATATGTATCTATCAATTTTTAAAACATAATAAGTTTCTACGTATATTTTTATTGAATAGATTGTTTCAAACTTTCACATGTATTTGTATCTTTTTCTATATATATATTTTCGGATTTTTATTTCATTATTAAAATCATAACTATATATATAAATATTAGTAAAATATTGTTTTGTTGTCATATTCAAAGATATTGTAACATTTCACAAAATTAAAAAAAATTTCAAAAAATTAAACTTTTCCCTTCACAGATTTATATTATCGAGTAAATAATTAAACGTTTAGTTTTTGTTTAACTTTTAAAATAAACTGTATAGTTTAAAATTTGTTTTCATTGGTTTAAGGTAATAAAGATTAATCATTGTTAGATAATATGATTTTTGTTATTAAAAAAAATCTTTAAAATTTTAAAAGTTAACATCGACAAATATTTAAATAATTAACATATGGAGGTATAATATTACATCATTAAATTATATCTATCTAATTTATACTATTTATAAATCCTATGTATCATCTATTGTTTAAATCCATTATTGATAATTTAAAAATTAGGTCCAAAATTTAAATGATAAGATTAGAGATTAAATGTAACATAACTTTCTAGGAATAAGTCCATTAAGTCCATTTTAAAAAAAAATCACATGAATCAAGGTTGTGACTTTTGCTTAATATATAAAATTTAATTAATAAATTAAAATTAAAATTTCTTGTTAAGAGAATAATAGTTTAAGTGCTCCAATGATAGAACTAAATTAAGAGTTCTTAAAAGAAAAATTGTAAATATTGTTTTATTAAAGATAAAATTTATTTATTAAATAAAACATAGTCAAAGATAATAGTTTTAACATAGATTTTAAATAAAACATAAAACATAGATTAGTAAAAAAGATTATCATTTTAAAGAAGCATCCAAGCTCGGTTGTTATCTTGATCACGTCCTAAATTCACCATATATATGTTCAACCAAATCAGCTTTCAGTTGTTGATGCACTTGTCATCCGCAATTCTAGTTCGAACACCCATCATATTGGTGATATTTGTAGGGATATATGTAGAATACATGAGATCCACATGTGAACTTCATTGCTTTCTCCTTGTTGAAATTTTGAAACATCAAATTGTATGTATCCATCTCGTTAGTCTTATTGTCATATTATGGAGTATGATACATGCTCTCATAATCTTTCAATTTGACTTTATCCCAAAAGTGTATGGATTTTTAATAATGGTAAATCGAGCTTGCAAGACTCCAAAATCCGCTCGACATCTTTTGGACAGCTTCTTGATGTTGAGCAAATAAACTTGCTTTGGTCCTTGTGGAATTGGAATATATTGGATAAAGTTACCCATTTCGGATAAATACCATCAGTGAGATAGTATGACAGGGAAATTCACTTGCGAGCTTGACCTTTATTATGTCATCAAAACAGATGAGCGATCAAGAACATTGATATTATTTAAGGTACACGGAGGTCCAAAAATGCATGCCATATCCATAGATCATATCTAAAAGCGATTGTGGGTTTTGCGAACCGAGAATATTGTTATTTCCTAGAGGTGAGACAATTCTTTCACTCCCAATGCATACAATCGATGCTTCCTACCATCTCGGAAATCCACGATGCTCTCCACACTACAAGGGAAGTGGGTAAAGATGGCATAAGAAGATAGCGTTTTGTACATGAATGCTATCGTTAACATAATCCTAACTTTAAGATACCGTTTGTATATGAATGCTATCAAAAGGGTATATATAATAGCATTGATAAGTTTAAACGCTATCTTTAGTTTAGGCGGAAAAATAATCTCTCTTTTCGATAAGCACTTAGTGAAAAAAGCGGCCAAGTATTTTCATTCTCCCTCTCGTTCTCATATAAGATCCAGAAAAAAATAAAAATAAAAATTTCACTGGCCTATCCTCTTTACAAGGATTCTAATCTAAACCATTGAATACATTCAATCCAAAGGTTCAGATTTCTTATCCTCTGTCTCACCTCCTTCTATGTTATTCTCTCTGATTTTTCTTTGATTTTGTACAGGAAGGTGGATCGTGAGCATAGTGGATTGTCGTGAGCTTGAAGACAGAGGAGGTTGCGAGAATTCTTCGATTCAACATGAGGTAGGGTTCTTCGCTTCGTCTACTAATTTTATATTTCTTACTCCATCCAGATTTTTTTTGTTTCTGACACTCTGATTTTGTTTCGTGTTTTGCAAGAAACCAATGGAAAAGGATCTCAACGTAAGTGAAATATCTCTTGATTTGTCGATCTATTATAATCTGACATAAACCCTAATTCGCTAGTGTTTATATGGTTCTGTATCGTATAGAGAGGTTATGCTAGAGAGAAGAGACACTGTTCTGAGGATTGTCTTGTTGGTTTTATATGTCAGTGATGGTTATAGAGTTTTAGTCGTGCGATTGTTGCTGCTTTCAATTCTCTTTATTAAGAAGACAATACTCTTTAGATATCAGTCCTCATATGCTCTTCTATATGTACATGATTAGCAGGAAAAGACAGAAGAGGAGGAGTTCAACACTGGACCTCTTTCTGTTCTGATGATGAGTGTTAAGAACGACACTCAGGTGCTGATCAATTGCTGCAACAACAGGAAACTCATTGGCTGTGTTAGGGATTTTGAAAGGCGCTGCAACATGGTCCTGGAAAACATCAGAGAAATGAGGATTGAGGTAATCTTTTTGTTCGATCGTATATGTTCTCAGTATATTCATGTATATAGAGTTTGTCCTTTCTTACAAGTTACATGGGGGTAAATGCTTTCTTTAGGTACCCAAAAATGGGAAAGGAAAGAAGAAAGCTCTTCCCGTCAACAGAGATCGCTTTATCAGCAAGATGTTTCTCGCCACAAATAGCCACGAATCCCAAGTATGATAGAGATAGAAGGAGATGCGATGTCTGCGATTGGGTGAAGAACCACCTCCTGCATCAAGAGTCTTTCTGGGATATTAAGGATACTGGTTTAGGATCCTGGGTTTGGCGGAAACTACTGCAGTTGAGGGCCACTGCAAAGCAGTTTATCAGAATGGAAGTTCAACGTGGACAGAATGTGAGGTTCTGGACTGATCTATGGCATCCTTTGGACAGATTGATAGAAGTTGTTGGAGAAATTTGTACCTAAAAGCTTGATATAGCGAAATCAGCCTTGGTTTGTGATGTGAGGAATGAGGGTCGCTAGAGGTTCAAGAGATGTCGTGATAGACACATGAAGGACCTTATTCAGGCAGTCGAAAACCACAGATAAGAAGAAGATCAATTGGGCCAAGGCGTCGCCCATGGAGGAGGAACGATACTGAATTTGGTAAAAGCTTCACTACCTTTGAGACATGGTAGCAAACCCGATTTCATAGTCCAGCAGTACCATGGAGTAAGGTGGTTTGGTTTCGCTGGGTGTTCCAAGGTTTGCTTTCATCACCTGGCCATAATAAGGGACAGGTTGTCAACGGGCGTCGCATGCTTACCTGGGGACATGTTCAAGGCTGTCTATTTTGTGGGGAACCAAATGAATCAAGGGATCATCTCTTCTTTGCTTGCCCATATACCTATACCCTATGGATAGAGGTGATTGGTGCGCTGTTAGGTCGTCCTCCTGACCCGGACTGGGATAGCACACTTATGCATCTAACAACTCATGGGTTTAATCGGCTTGTTTATATTATTTTGAGAATTACCTTGAGACGACAATCTACATGATTTGGAGGAGATAAATGACATGAAACATCTCAAGAAGCCTAGAAAAGTAACTCAGCTAGCGAAGTTGATTGGGAAAACAGTAAGAATCGATCTTATCAGTAAAATACTCGGAGAAGCCAGCTTGCTGGGTTTGATGCAACTCTGGTTTAGCACACATACTTAGGCTTTAGTTATTTTTGCCTCACATGTACATAACTATTCTTTCCATTGATGATTAATAAATTTAACATTTCATAAAAAAACGTTAAACCTATTGATATTGTTTTTGGTCAAACCAGATATTCTATAAATCATCACTATCCATCTATGGAGAACTAGGTGTTTTCTTTCACATTCTTGTACAATGTGCAACAATAAAATTTTAAATTTAAGTTATATTTTAAAATAAAACTTTATTATTATTTTATTACTAATATCTTAAAATAAATTTTGATTTAGTAAACATAAAATTAAGATAAGTTTAACAAACTTTTTTATTTTAAATTATATTGAGAAATAGATATGTATATATTTTAAAAATTATAATCTTAAAGGGATTTTTTACTATTTTTGGATAAAATATATTAAATCAACTTGTATAAAATAAATTACTTTTTATAAAAGTTGTATAATTCTCAAAAGTAAAACTAAATAGTATTTCTAACATTCGTACATATATAAAAGAAACTAATGATATTAAAATTATAATTTAAAAAAATGGTGGAAAATTTTGAAAATATTTTTGTTGATAAAATTGTATAATTATAAAACAAAAAAAAAATATTTCAAAATTTGTAAAATATTTATTATATTTATATTATTTTATTAGTTAATTTCATATTTGAATGTATTTATTTTAATGATGATATATAAGTTACTACCATATTCAATAAAATTATCAAAATATTTTAAATTGAGCTTGAGATCTTTATTAATAATTGCAAACTTTTTTTTTGGCTTTAGGGGAATGGACGGCTAAAACAAACGCGTCATACATGTTATTGGTATCTAAAGAAAGCGTGAAGTGAAAAGTGAGATGTAAAATCACGTTATGTTTTTTATAGCGTGATTAGCAAGATTTCTTAAGGAGACTGGAGATGTTCTTTTGTTTTATGCTATTGTCTTACATATTCCACTTCTATTGTTACTTGTTAGTTAGTTTGGTGCATGTTTTTTCCGTTGCAATTTTCTTGGAACTTAAAGGTAGGGTTTGCGAAAAACTATTACTACGTCAACATCAACTTTTAAAAAGGATGGTAAGAGTTTGATTATCGAAAACAAACGATTATTGCACATATCAAATACAAACAACCCGTTTAACCATTTTGTTTCTTCCATTTTCTTAGAAAGTACTTGTTCTGATCGCTTTCTTGAACTGTAATTCCAATTTGCCTACCACAAAAAACCCATCCGGGATGTTTTAGATACATATTTGTTTTTGATTGATTTGAAGGTAAACTCTTAAACCAAAGATTCTTTAGCACTCATGACATGTTGAGAACTATGCTAAGGGTGGACACTGATATTTCCTGTAAATAAATAAAGAAAAGATTATGCAATTGAAAAAAGGATCCAACATAGCACCAACCAATGAAATTCAAGACGATAAAATTATTAAAAAAAAAAAAGGTTTCACAAAAAAGATTCGAACAAAAAGTGAGGTTTGCCTTTTCAATCGAGAAGAGGGGCTAAGTAAAGGTCCATCACTCCATCCAATAAGGGTAAGCTTCAAGTAATGCCACTATGACAATGACACATGAACAAATAAATAAATAAAACGTCTCTTGGTAGAGTTTCTTTGTTACGTCAACAAAAGTGAGAACTCACTCTTAACTTCATCCCTAC
>JAAMPC010000603.1:0-21336 GCA_016771965.1 Brassica carinata
TCAAATCAAAAGCAGATTCTGAGAATAAGTCTACAAAGTAGACGTGTATATGTATCTACGGATATGTAGACTATTTTTGTTATGTGTAGACTTACGAAGAATGAGAACCGTAAAATGACATTCTGATTTTTGTTTGTTCATAAGGACTAAATAATAGTTTTAACACCCTTTAGAGTCCGTTAGTGTTTAGGGTCGTCTAAGTTTTAATTAGGGATTGGTCGCGGGAAGTTTTATTTGTGGAAATGGGCGCTATGTGAGAGAGTAAAATCGATGGCCATTTTGGCCTTTTGACCCACAACTTCTTTGTTTTGACCCATGAAACTATGGCAGCGACCCATAGGAAATGACCCAAAACTTAACGACCCACTCGACTTTCATGGTTTCTCCGTCGCGGCGGCGGCTGAAGCTTTTCTTTTTCTCTGGTGACGGTTGAGCGGGTGACTGTTACACAACGAGCTTAATCTACTTTCCGCCAGTTTCAGATATTTGTGATAATATTATTAAACTAATTTGTGGGTCTTATTAGTTAATGGTAAGATTAACTTAGAACTGGTGGACAACAAAAAAGAACCCTAATAGCGAGAAGATATATTGGTTCTCTGAGCGGTGGAGGTGCATCCACCGTAACTGAAAACGATGGAAACAATTATCGGTGCGGAGCGGCGAGTCAAGCAGTGATGGGAAAGGGAAGGAAATTAGATACGACGGCCGAGGGTACAGTATTCTTTATCATAAATTTGGGTTTCCTCTGTTTGCAATTACCTAACGGTAACTTTTCTTGGACTGTAGGTGGCTGTAATTCTTGCATTGTCGTTATGGCTGGGAGGTGGATAATGTATGACACGGAGCTTGGGATTTCAAGATAGATAATGATAGAATGGGTAGAGCAATCGATTTATCGAATTAGAGGTGTTGAGGGGTTAAAAGGTAGTATCTTTCTGAGTATGGGCTATTGGGACGGGAAGTCTCGTGGAAATGCGATCTGGCTTAATGATGGAGAGAGTGATATGGTGGGTACAGGGGCTGCTCGGGTGAGATAGTGCGGACACGATTTAAGGATTTTCAAGGCTTTACACCGTGGAGACAAGTCTGTCAATCTCTTCGTCACATTGAGGCGTGTTGCGGGAGAAATGATATTTCTTAGGTCCCAAGAGCAATAATGTCGCCAATGAATGCACCTTTGGGAGCTCGAGCAAGATGGCGTTGATTGGGTGCAAGAAGTTGAAGCAATTGAAGCACTTTACAAAAGCAAATCTACATGCGGTGGGACTATCTTGAATCGCTGATGCGGAGGGGCTAATCTGAATCGATGCAGTGGGGCTAATCTGAATCGCAGTTCGACCTAATAAAGAGCTGCGAACAGGAGAAGGATAACGTGTGGGAATGAAGTTGGAGTAGTGAATGGAGGAATAATGAAGGCGCAAAAATGGATTGAATAAGGAAGGTAATTTACCTCAACAAATGTGTAGTGAAGAAGAGGCGGAAGGCCATGTCTTGAGAAGGCAATGGACAAAAGTGAAGCTGAGGTAGTAGGAACCTCTGGAGCTATGGAGGTGGGCGGTGGAGCAAGCAGGGAAGATGTTATGTCGAAGGCGAAGGAGATGATTACGATTACGACTACAATCGTGGGATGATTACACCGGGCGGTTGTGGTTATAAGGACGGCGATGATGATTTTGAAGAGGGCCAAGCACAGGGAAACATGGTGGACAGTTTGGTGGTAATGGTATTAGGCGTTCTGGTGGTATTCGTGGCAGAAGCGTGGGGACTGGAAAGAGAGGGTCTGGCGGGAGTAGCGTTGTAGCTCGGTGGGCGTAAATCAGACAAAAGCACTTCCAGCGGACACTTTCAGCGGACACTAGCGATGTAAGCGATTATATATCATCCTCTCGCTGTGGTTTTAGTTCGTACACCCAAGCAACCCATATCGATGAAGGCAATGGTATTGTTCCGCGTCAGCCAACTAAAGCGAAAAGAGACACCAGGGTGACTGAAGATGATGATACTCTGTCTCGAAGAGGACACACAATGAGGGTGTAGAACCGGTTGATAGTGGTGATGTAGTTCTGGATACTCCTCGAAGAAATTTAACGGGCACAACCGTGAGATTGAAGAGCGGACGATGTGTTTACTGATCCTCCTGGCGCGCAACTACACAAACTAAGGGTGGCGAAGCATTCATGAAAGGATTTCTGTATCAGATATGTACGGATATAATGATGTAGATGGTGGGTATCGTGAAAGGGATGAAGCGAGCTGCCAGCCTCTGCAAATCGACTTCAGCAAGGAGGACAGTAACATATCGTTGGTAGGGCGTTTAAAGACAAGGTGGTGCGCAAGTTGGCGTTGGCGTCTATGCAATTGCGAAGGTGTGTACTTTTAAGCTGCGACATTGTAGCGTCGAATCGGTGAAATGCTACGATCGCGGAATGTAAGTGGAGGGTATTGGCGGTGCAACTTCGGTGAGTCACCAACTTATCTTGTTAGAAAGTCCATTCTTACACATACATGCGTATCAGATCTTGAGGAAAGTACAGAAAACATGGTGCTGCAAAAGTGCTTGCAGCTCATTGCGGTCAAAATCTGAGACTCTACTCGGACCGCGTGCTATGGAACTCCCTGAAATATTGCGAGCGAATTCAACTACACATGCTCATACTGGAAAGGTTGGAGAGCAAAAGAACTAGCGATTAGCGTCGGCGCAGGAACAGAGGAGACATCTTACAAGATGCTACCACAGTACTTCCATGTTCGAAGGTTGCAAACCTGGAGCGATAACTGATATCAAAACCGAACTTCGATATAGAAGGAAAAACAAGGTTCAAGTATGCATTCATGTCCCTGAAAGCATGCATTGATGGGTGGAAGCACCTGCGTAAGGTCATCGTGGTGGGCCGGGGCCATGTTTGGCAAGTACAAAGGTTGTTTGCTAACTGCCAGCGGACAAGATGCTAACAGCAGCGTATTCCCCATTGCTTTCGCTGTAGTGAAGCGAGAACAAAGAATCTTGGTCCTGGTTTTGAGAGGCTATCTACTATTGTAGAAGATGGGTGTGATTTAAGTATGATATCAGATAGATGTGCAGCAATTTTGCAGCCAAAGAGAAATGGTACCAGCGTGCACACCATGGAATTTGTCTTGTACACCTTCAGCGTAATGTGGCTGAGAAGTATAAGGGTAAACAACAGAAGGCTATGGTTGGCAGAGCCAGAGTCGTTCAAAGTGTCGAGTTTAATGAGATCATGGAGCTTATTAAACTTACGGATTAACAATGTTGGGATTATTTGGAGAAAATCGATAAGAAGTTATGGGCCGCGTTCACATTTCAAAGGAGACAGGTTCAACATGATGACTTCTAAGCTGCTGAATCGTTGAACAAGGCTCTTTTGCCAGCTCGTGATAGTCCTATAATGGCATTGTTTGAATTCATTGGCGGAAGTTGTGTACATGGTTTGAGACCAGGAGATGCGATATCAGTAAGATGAAGGGGAATATTCCTGATAAAATTGAAGAAATTCTGGTGGAACAGCTAGTGCTGTCACCGGGCCTTCTTGTTTTGCCATGTTCCACATGGAAATTAAGTTCGCACAAGGCAACTGGCCAGTTTCACCGTTGATCTGGAAAACGGACCTGCACTTGCCTCGAATTCCAGATGCTTGGATTGCCTTGCCGACACGCCATTGCTGCTGCTTCTTCTCGTAATATGGAGTACAACATGTATGTTAGTAAACATCATCTCAAAGAAACATGGGCAGCAGCTGTTGAGGGTATCATACTTCGGTTCAGGATCAAAGGATATTGAAGTGCCAGCGAAATACTAAAGGTTGATCTTTGTCCACCCATGACCAAAGAGCGAAGGAAGGCCAGGAATCAAACCGAAACTATCGGCGGAGAGGTTCGGTAAGACTGCAACCGACTTTAACAAATAAATCAGTGCCCCATAGTACATGTTCCAATTAATATATACTTTGTCGTTTACAGCGGTGAGTAAAAAGAAAAACCGAACAAGTGCTCCAATTGTTTTGAGGAGGGTCACAAGAAGAGTACTTGCAAGAAGAAGCCATGATCGGTAGGGTACATTTTTGGGAACAACGTCGTTCATCTTTTGAATACGAAATCTTTGTTTTGGTAACCACAACGTAGCTGTTTTGGATACATTTGATATGGTGTGCGTCATAATCTTCCAGGTGCACATGATTACTTGTAAGGTGTACATGATACTTGATTAATCATTACACCAGGATGGCGTACTTAATACATTATGGTTTTCATATCCTTTAATATTTGTGATAACATATTAGCTGTTTTGGATACATTTGATATGGTTATGCGTCATAATCTTCCAGGTGCACATGATTACTTGTAAGGTGTACATGATACTTGATTAATCGTACACCAGGATGGCGTGCTTAATACATTATGGTTTTCATATCCCTTAATATTTGTGATAACATATTAGCTGTTTTGGATACATTTGATATGGTTATGCGTCATAATCTTCCAGTGCACATGATTGCTGTAAGGTGTACATGATACTTGATTAAAGTGAAGAAATCAAACCTTCTAGAGAACTCTTGAATCTAAATATGTATGTTGTTGCATACAGCTAACCAAATATATAGGGTGAAGATAATCAGCGACCACAATTTAAAATGGGAAATGCCATGGAAGATGAGGAGGCCAACCTTTTTCTGGTCATCCTTTACTCGATGCGCACCAGGTAGAGTCGAGGTAGTTTGAAATTTTGTTTTTCTATTAAGCTGTACACCCAAGTTTAGCATCCAACTAACTGATCTCATGCAGCACCGTCAAGCGAGGAGTATGTCAAAGATCGGACGCTTGGGCCTTTAGAAGATCCTACAGATAAGGTATTAAGTAATGTCTTAGCGGTGTACACGGAATCGAAGTGTCGTTTGCGTGCGAGCGATTGTACCCGATTGAGGGCGATCTCATATGGAGAAGTGATCGGCGATCGGTATTGTGGCTGGTTGTAGTTAAGCGAAATATAAAATATTTTAAATAATAAACAGAAATATTATAAATTTAAAAGAGTTCAAAATAAAAAGAAATACATTGAAATACAAAATATTTATTAATTATTAAAAGAGTGGGAGGTTGCTAGTCGCTGATTATTAAATAATAAACGAAATATTATAAATTTAAAAGAGTTCAAAATAAAAAGAAATACATTGAAATACAAAATATTTATTAATTATTAAAAGAGTGGCAGGTTGCTAGTTGGTGTGGTCGGTGGTGTGGAAGTGTGGTCGGTCGGAGTCGTGCGGAGCAGACTGGGTAGCCGTCCAGGTTGCAGTCAGTCGGTGCGTTGTCGGGCGTCGTCTTTTCGGCGTCCGTCTCCATGTCCATCCACTTCCAGTAGTCACGCTCGAACCCTCCTCCTCCGTGCTGCTTCGCCGTCATAACCGTAACCCTCATCCTCGGGTCACCTTTTGTCACCGACTTGCGTCCCGTTTGCTACTGCGGTGATCGGGGCTTGTCGGCGGCGTTCGCGAGGGCTGGAAGGAGGTGTTTCCTTCAAACCCTCCTCAACCTCCTGCCTCCTCGAGCAGGCGTCGGTGGCAAACTCCTCCTTTTCAGACCCTGGCGGATCTCTTCCTTCAGCCGGCCTTGGCCAGCGCTATCAACTCCTCCTCGGGCGGTTGGCGACCTCGAGCAAAGCTGTAGAAGAATCGCTGTATTTTTCACCGACATTTTACCTGGCTAATATCGTACACCATTTTTGGAAATGAGAAAGTATGCAGAAAAGGAAGTTTGCTGAGAAAGGTGTTTGCAGAGAATGTGTGTAGAATGATATTAAATGACAACGAATTACTATATATTTAATTATTTTTGGAAACAAGCGTTCCATTACTACTCCTCGGTTGAAACCATGCGAATTTAATGGTTGCGACTCCTCGGTAGAATTAAATCTCCGACTGATTGGACCATCGGAATAAAGTTGGAAACTTTCTTGTCGTGGCGAGTTTACTTAAATTTATTTTCGCATTAAATCCATAAGTGTACGCGTGTTCGTACACCAACGAAGAAAGAGATGAGAATACCTTAAGTTCATACATTAATTAGTATAAATATGTATAAAAAGATGTCTGGTAGCCTTAATTTCAAACTACATTATGAAGCTTACGTTACCGAGTGGGTATAATGATGACTTTCGTACATCTTAAAAGAGAGATGAGTAAATATTAGGGATTTCTAAATATTATGTGTTGCATTTATGAATTCAAATGGGTTTCTTTGTTTTTTAATCTATTATGGATATGCCCATTATGAGAAAAACAGTTCAAAATGGGTTTGTTTGTTTTTTAATCTACTTTTCTGTGATTAATCTAATTTGTGCTTATAAAAGAAAAGCTTACACCAAGAATGAGCGTACTCATAATGGTGTACGTCATAATCTTCCAGGTGCACATGATTACATGTAAGGTGTACATGATACTTGATTAATGCGAACACCAGGATGAGCGTACTTAATACATTATGGTTTTCATATCCTTTAATAGTTGTGATAACATAATTTTTGAGATAGATTTAAATATCGTGATGGTGTATTGCGAAATACACTCTTTCGTATAAGACACTCTTTCATTGCAACTGTTGGGTTTATCTTTCCTTTTAAAAGAGACTGCTTGTCTTGACAATTTATGGTGGTATAAGTTCTTAAGAAATACAACTTAGTCGCTTCGATGCATGAAAAATCCGTCCCACAATGCTAGAATTCCCTATATTAAGCCTCCCACAAGAGATTCAAGTGTTAGTAGTGGAGCAGCGTCAGCCAATTCTTTTGTAGATCTTTACGAGTCCGCTACTTGCAAATCCTTGTCGTTGTCATATGGAGTTGGGGTGTATCGTCCGTCGATATGTTCAAACACCCTTTTCATCCGGGTTTTGAAGACAGATTGTTGAGAAGATGCTACGGCGGGAACCCAAGTACATTTTACATCAAGGGTGTAGAGTATTTCTACGGACTTCGATCGCCGAGGAAGAGGATTAGCTTTGTTAAAGTCAGCGCAGATGAAGAGTGCGAGAGCTATGTATCGTGCGCAATGACTGCAAATATTTTAACTGGCGGGAGGAGTTATTTTCACTCTTCTCACGATAATCCGTTGGTCAAATAGGAATGGTTGCTAGATCATCATGCGGGGGTGGAATTTGGACCATAGCGCCTTGTTCATCACAAAGAGGAGGAATTCATATCAGCGGTCGTCCCAATGTTCCGCAGTTGCCCGTGTTCTCCTATTTTGGACCAGGATTGGGATCTATTGGGCATTGAGCGAGCAAGGCGGAAGACATGTGTAACAGATGTTTTGGTTAAAGAGGTCGGTATTTTTCTCTGAGACTTCAGGCCGACCACGGGTTTCCATCCTTCGATCGCGTGGTAGTTGGATGTTTGTGAGGTGTACAACGGAAAGTATTCCTAATACTCCGATATATAAGCGTAATAGTTATTTTCTGCATCGCCGTTGAGGTGTACAACCAAAATATATGGTCCACGTGTGACGGATCTGATAAATTTTTATTGTAATACATTTTGTTAGTACACCATTGTGTAATCCGATAATTTCTTAATAAAACTGGTTTCCTAATTACAGTGCTTAATACCTAATACAAAAGACATAGGTTCCTAATACAGATACTACATCACACTTGTAATACATTTTTATAGTACACCATGGTGTAATCCGATAAGTTCAAAATACGGTCGTAATACGAATACAAAAGCGAGTTTCCTAATACTTGAGGTTAAATATTACATATAGTACCTAAAATCGAATATAAGACATAGAGTTGCATAGACTAATATAGTTAACCGCTTTCGAATTGATCGGCCTCTTCTCCCCTAGCGAATTGAAAGATCTGCCTCAGCGCCATACATCCTATGTGGTTCACCAATAAGAGATTCATCAACTGGAAGAGCCAGAATCTCCCTCTGTAGAATGAGTGTTTGATAGATAAAGTTGGGAGAACTATTTTCTTGTCGGCTTCAGGTTATGCGACACATTTCGATGACCTGGTCGTAAACCAACACACCAAAGTCTATGGGCATGTTTTTACAAGCGCCAAAGCAGCCTATTCTTGATCATTGCATCAACATGAAAACCAGGAAGCCAGTTAAGCTCACAGATTTTGTAGAGGCAGAGATCTGCGGTAATAGGTGCGTTAGTGAGAATGTTTCCCACCGAGAGGCGACCAGCGGTTAAGAACGAAATGGCTTCGATAGATCGACATCCACCCAGCTGCTTGACTGTACCGTTAAAGGAGTCATAAAGAGTTGATTGATGACGGCGGGTCGAAATCGAACGGCGTCCCCTTATATAAGCGCCGTCTTGGCATTATATAAGTTCGAGATACATTCCCTAACTACTGCGTGGGCAGAAAGGCCGAACATGCAATACAGTGTACATCCATCCACGATTATCGATTATTGTGGGCTTTAGCAAAGCGGATCATCTAACGCTAACATTCCCTGAACTAAAACCCTCGTATGCATAATTGTTGATACTACAGCTCTCTTCAGTTACATGCCGCATAGACCATGGGTTTGCCACTGGTGGGCGGCTGACGAAGAACCCGAGTTGTCATGGCGAGATTCAAATGTCATAAACTGAGGCTCATCATCCCCATCCTCCGATGAGGAACTTGAAAGGTTAGGACTTGGGCTCACGGTATTCCGCGATTCGGCGACGATTGGATCAGAGATGTGAAGAGGCCATCTTTAGGGTTTTATTTTATTTTTTAATCGGAGCGAAGATAAGGAAGATGGTTAGAGGAAATACAGTTTTAGAGGAGAAAGTAGAACTTCGAGCACTCAACCATCACGTCGGTCATTCAACACAATTAATGAGAAATGGTTCGAGTTGCCACACAAGCATTATTTTACTGGACTTTGGGCCTAATATGTTACAATCAATTAAATTAGGCCCATAATGGTATATTTAATCGCGGTTTATTTAAAACACAACGGTGTACAAATTCAAAATTCTCTTACGTATCCGGTAGTAAATAAGATATAGCCGTTGGGAAATACAATTACAAAGTAGCCGTTACGCTTTCTATCTGTCGTAATACTTACCAATCTTCCTTCAAACCTTTTCAAACTTCTATTTTTTTAAATTACGGATATGACTGATCCCATCAATGCGGAGACAAGCAGCAGAAACGGGTGGTTGACTGGCTCCATTCTTGTGTATGCCAACTACTGCATCCCAAGAAATGCAATTCGTGAGCTATCAAGGTCGAGACCGGCGATAGTGGAAGAAACTACTATATATGCAAAGTTTATGAGGTTCGCATCGTAATTTCCTGGCTAATGTTACTTTATATGGTAACAAATGTGGGTCTTTCTGGCCTTTTGGAGGGCGGGTTCCACATCGTCATGACTGCTTAGCTATTGAGGAGGAGCTGAATGAGTTAAAGGGTCATCGATTCGAGGTGTCTCTCTCCGCGGAAGCTGCAATATGAGATTGTCCAAATGCGGAAGGATATCGAAGCTTAAGAAATTATGCTATTGCTAATGTTATGTTATATTCAATTCCTAAATTATGTTGTGTGCTTTATGTGAAAGCTTATATGTCATATTGTTGATTTCGATGACTTCCATAAATAAAATATTATGCCCATTTAAATCTCCATAAAATATAATGGAATGCATGTACAACACATATTTATAAGAGTACCATTACGTTTAGTCGATATTATTAGAATACCTTCTATAAGGTGGACAAATTATTTTGGTATTATGTCGTATGGTTGTTGGTGTGCCTTTAGTTTTATAAGTTTGTCTAATATTAATTATCATCAAGCCAACCATATGCATGTTGTGTTTCACACTTTTGAGCAAGGTGTGGGACTTTTGAATACAACTTCTACCCAATCGTCTTAACTGTTACCCCATAAATATAAACCAACCCACAATTGTCTTGTTAAGATTTAAGCCCACAAAAATGCCAGAATTCGATATTAATGCTCCCAGAGGTCCAGGCTTTGGTAGTTCAGCGTGTGGCACACAACTCTTTTCAAGACTTTTATAGACTCGTGTGTCCTGCAAGGCGTCACGAGCATTGGCAGATGAGGATATGGTCTATGCTTCTTTTGATTTGTTTAAGCATCCTTCGTACTTCAGGGTCCGAAGTAGTTTGTTGCGAAGATGCTTTAGGGAAGGAAATCCAAGTACTCTATACATTAAGGGTGTTGAGTATTTTTCAGGCACCGGCGTCACGAAGAGGGACTTGCGCTTATTAAGAGCGGCTGATGCAGGATCTGGCGGCGTTGTATACCTATGCAATGACAAAGGCTATACTATGGCGATGAGGAATACCTGTCTCGATTCACAAGATCATCTCTTGCGGAAATCGGGCGCTGGTACGAACACAACCTTATTGGCCTTGGGAACACTGGCCTGCTTTCGTTAAAGAGGGAAGGATTCATATCAAAATTCATTCCGTTGTTCTACAGTTGCCCATGTTCTCCTTTAAATCACAGGCGTTGGTGTCATTGGGACATTGAGGCCACCAAGGCTGAAGACATGTGTAAGTCATGCTTCGGATTAAAGAGATGAGTCTTTTATCTGGCGACTTCACGCCGTCCACGGTTTTATGCACTTTTATCTATGGGAATAAGGGTTGTTTTCCTTAATGTTTTACAATGCATACACTTATACATTTGAATATATGAATCTTCTTCGTCGTTGTTTTGTTCTATAATATTAGACTCATATATATGTAAAATAACAATATATTTTAAATACAATCACTTGATTTAACTCACAAAGTATGGCCTAATCGTGCTCTGACATTATTAGGTTTCTTGGTGGGATAATAACCGATTATTTAACTCCGCGCGGTTTCACTAAATCGTCTCTATTTAAGTTGGAAAATACATGATATATCTGAAATACATATTCACGGTAGAATATAAACAGTGATCAAATAATCTAAAAGTATGGCAACTCAAGTTCTCCCAACTCTTCCCGGAAATTGTGTCCAAAATCATTGAGCTCTGCTTGAGAGAGTCATATACAACCTAGCCGGTTGGTTGCGGGCTGGAAAGCAGCGTTCACGCTTTCGCACCTGACGTTCGTCTTAAAGGCGTCGCGATGTTAGCGAAATGGTCTTATGCGTGACTTGTCAAATCGCGAAGATGGTAAGTTTCGGGCTTTGCATCTAAAATGTGTCGATGCTGGTAACACCGCAGCGCAATCTTCCACGAAGGTCTCCTAAAGGCACCAAGCGAAGGACTTCATGCGAGTATTAAAATCTTGGAACCAAATATCCCAAACCATGACATGTCCACCTTGGCTGTTGGCATTTTCAATGTTTGTCTTGGGAAAGAGAAGGAAGCGCCGATTTTCGCCAGTTAAGCATCCTATCACTACGACCTACAATCGAGATGATTGTAGAAGTAGGAGAATCCATCTGATGGCATTTGGAGCGTTTTGGCGTTCGACCTCAACATCAACAAGTATGAGGATACTTTCAAGTTCCCGGATGATTTAATAATTAAGACTCCAAGGTGCTTATATGGCCATGATTACCGGCGTGAAGACATTCACGAAGGTTCTTGCCCAAACTGCAGGCCTTTTGGTTATCGTCAACATTTCTCAAATTCTTTAAAATAAGAAGTTGGATACATCCCAGGGTTCCTATAAAATTTCCTCTCAGTGGCCAGAGGTGTGCATCTAAAAGACATAGGTGTGCGCTGTAAAAGCATCACTATATGGGGTGTGCGTTAATGTAAAACAAATTATGTTGTTAGGGGTGTACACCTCATACTGAATGAAGCGTCGAAACTGCTTGTCTCTATATATGTTGTAAGGGGTGTACACTTTTATCTATGTACATTAATGTACACCTTCGTTATACATCTATACACCCTGTTCCTTATGATGAAATTTATATATGCGGTTATACAATAGGGTAACACACCGTACACATCGTCGTAGGAAAATACAATAGGGTAACACACCGTACACACACAAACTTAATAATAGACCATGGCGAAAGTGACATTTCTTTACAGCTTTAGAAAGCCATTGATGATGTCTTCTTGAATTCTGCATTTTCAATGTCGCTTTGAAACTTCGCGATGTTCTTCAATTCCATAATAGTCTCCTCTTTTTGCGAATGTTGTTCCTAGCTTCAAGCAAAGCTCTCTTTTGCCATCCATAAGGGCTTCCCTCGTCGATCCATTGAAAAGCGACAATCCAGGAGTCTAACAATTAACAAAATGAGATTGTTCCCAAAAACTAATATATATGAGGCAACCACATTTTAGGAAATACCTTGTATCGTTCACACCCATAGAACCTCTGAAGCGGTTTTCGTCTGTCGAATTGAGCCTTCTTAGCCGGCAACCCACAGTCACAAAGCACAATGCTTTCTTTAGCCTTACCCTTTCCCTTATGCCTCGATCCACGGAAATCCATCTCTCTTTCTCCCATATAATCTCTCCCAAAATCACAGTCTCTCTCTCCCCCTCTTTCTCTATCTCTCGCCCTTTGAAGCGATAAAACCCTAATATAAATTAGATCGAAAAGGGAAATGATAGCATCCAAATACCGGTCGGGTTTATCAGTTTCAAGCGGGTCGAATACTCGGATACATCAATTCTCCTCGTGCGGGCACTTTAAATTCAATTTTGAATCTGATTGTTTTCGCTCCATTATAAAATTTTCAAAATTTGAAAAATGAGCATTAATTGATTGATGAGACATATCACAACTTTTTGATAAATAGAGCAAGGTCCTTTTATATTTCACCATATTTGTTTCCAATTCCATCTCTCGTTCTCTCTAACTCTTTAGAACAAAATGTCTAGAATGTCGATGATGATAACTAGCGACTCGATGGGTGGTCATTATATGAACATGGTACTTTCGCGATCGCCCACTCTGATCATGGAATTCGGATAGTTGTCCATTCGAAGCCAGATAACGGTAGAGATCTTTAAAGGCGGGACAGACATTGGGAAGAAATACTTTGTATGCAAGGATTTCAAAGATGCGTTGTAAAATCCAACTTCTAATTGTTGCCTTTCATTACATACTTATGCAGACATGCTATTTCCAGGATGACGGCTTGCACAGAAAGAAGGAATGGAGCGAGGCAATTGAAGATGAAACCCGTTTAAAGGATAAAGTTGCTGCCAAGGCCAAGATTCGTAGCTTTGGTCCACTTGAGTTTCAGGTGGATATGATCAAAAGATTCGATCACCTTGGCAGCTAACATTGCACACTCGGTTACCAAATCGATGAAATCGAGAAGGTTTTGAAGGAAGCTGATGACATTGCACAACTTGGTTATCAGTTCGATAGGATGGATGAGAGCCGAAGAAAAACGAAGAGATTGCAGACTGAAGGACATAATTAAGAAACTCTAAAATGTAATAATTTGTAGTTCTCGGCTCAGTAATCATAACCCTTGTTTTATCGGACTAATGTCTTGCCAAATCTTATCTACAAAATGTTTATGTGGTGTGCATCTTTATTACCAGGTGTACCACAAATTGTTGTTTTGGTGTGTATCTTTATCAGTCTAATGTACTTAAATCTTATCTACAAAATGTTTATTTGGTGTGCATCCTTATCTAAGGTGTAACGACAAATTGCCAAAAGACACTTACGTTCCATTATATGTTACAATGTAACAGTCATTTATCCACCAAAGCTTATGGTTTGAACTGGTGTACGATGATTGTTTCTAGGTGTATGCTATTTTTATAAGCACAAATTAGATCAAGCACAGAAAAACAGCACACATAATTATAAGAGTACCATTACGTTTAGCCGGCCAGCGAGAAAAAAAGACATAACTAACATAATTTTTAGTTTATTCATTCACAACCTTAACTTTTCCAACGAATTCTTCATAGCAGTCCATTGCATACTGCTCTCGAAATTGTCGATATCGTTATGCGTGATCCGACTCATCTCCTCCGTCCCAAGACCAGCAGCATGCATCTCAATGAACTTAGCAGCACATGGACCACAGTCGCCACCTTTGGTTGTGATAAATATCAGCGGCGTATCCATGAGTAACATCATCCCATCTTTCACGATATGAACAAAAGCCAGCATACTTTTCTAATATATCTGGCCCGGATCAGTGGGCGAAAGTATTCATCGACCTCCTCGTTAAGCTGTTGTGAGGCCTGAAGGAATCATATATCATCACTTGAGAGTCCTTCAGATCAATCGTAGCCCAACCCAATGGTCTCCACCCCAATTCATCGGTGCATAGGCGGTATAGACATCGCGACCAAGTTCCAACTTCATTGATTGCCATCTCCTCTTCCCTGTCACATACTTTGGTATGTTTGGCCCCATTCGAACTTCAGCTTATCATTGGCAGCTTCAAACTCAGACCAGTATGACAGAATGGTTTTAGTAAAGTACTGATCGAAAATGAAAATCCGTCCTTGTGAAGATGTTTCCCGGCCTCCACACATATTCATTAGGACATGCGTAATGTATTAGCGAAGATATGAAAAACAATTACTTGCAGCGCTCTATCGTAAAATTGGATAAACATAAGCGATGGTGTGCAGCTATTTCACATTATTGTAAGCCGCGTCAACAAAAGCGGGGAGATTATTACCTCGTCGGTCAACCATTTCGAGGCTCACCATGTCGAAAGAACCGATTGTCGACGAGTGACGGTATTGATCTGGAAAGTCCTGCAAATTCAACCCCGCGAAAAGAACTTATGCGGTGTATATATATAACCTAAAGGCGAGATAGGACACTTACGAATCGGTGTTTTCGACAGCTGTTCGAACTCCTCAAACACAGCAGAGTCCGTCTCCTCCATCGGCATACTTTACCTACCTTTTCTCAAACAACTTTTTCAACCTAGGATCGGCTTCATACACTCCCGTCAGCTTCCTGGATCTCTTAGCTGCCGTTTACCAGCACCGACCTTGGAGTCCTCTTCCGCCTCGACAGCTGATCAGCTCCGGTTTCTTGCATCGGGTATCAGCGGAGATGTCCTCTTTACAACTGTCATATCGCTCGTCGGCATCAACGGAAGCCTGTATCGCTAGTCACATCAACAATAGAAGAACCGCTTTTGAATGTTCTCTCCGGACAGGGGATGCTATGTTTTCTTCCGTCCCGGCCACAGAGGATCGAGATCACGTTCATGCCTGTTTTCCTCCTGCTGACTATAGTCCACATCGGTCGGTAACCGCTTCGGGCGAACAACATTTTAATGTTAAAGAATTCACACCAAGAATCCACCATAACTAGAACCACCGACAATACCTGAGCGGCTCACTTTTCGGTGCTGGCATCGGAACAATCGTTTCTGCAAGCGAAGGCGATTAATTTTGGATTCCAGATGTACACCAACTAAGAATCCACCATAACTAGAACCACCGACAATACCTGAGCGCGCTCACTTCTCGGTGCTGGCATCGGAACAATCGTTTCACGCAAGCGAAGGCGATTAATTTTGGATTCGGATGTACACCAACTAAGACATTACGAATACCTTATGTGTAGGATCTTCTAAAGGTTCAATCGTCCGTTCTTTGACAGACTCCTCGTTTTGCGGTGCTGCATGAGAGCAGTAAGTTGGATCTGAAACTTGGGTGTACATCGAATAGGAAAAAATTTAAACTACCTGTGCCTCTACACTCAAATCGGTGGTGCGTACTAGCAATGACAGATTTGTTGTGTCCAAGCGATCACCTTCCTGCAAAAATGCGGTTAATCACGGTGTTACAGAAGTGTTCACATATAACAAACCAAAGCAGCTTTCATTATATAATCAGGAGCGGCGACATTTCCACTTCCGGCCGATGTAACCTTGGCTTTGGAGTCGAATTTAGCTCCCCGTGGGGGATGGCATGAACGCACTTCCGACAGACCTATAGCGGTCGCGGGTTTGTTTTCTCCCATGCCACTGGGGAGCCGCCCTCCGCGCCATAACGGAAGATAGACGGTACCTGCAATTTGTCACAAGAACAACACAGCAGCCTCAATATTAAATACGTCGGTATTAGGGAAATACACCAGCTCAATCTTAAATCACACTGACCTCTGGTGGTAACACATACGACTGGGGCTGAACACATAAAGGATCCCTGTACAGGATGAGGGCAGTAGATGGTGTCTGTGGCTGCTGATCATCCTCCCCAGCGGTGAATTAAAACCGTGCTACATTGAGGTAAAAAAACACAACTATCGAACACATTACCTGATCTATCAAATTTCGGCAGGTGGGTGGCGTCAGCGCATGGTCCGGTGGGTTCTTCGTCGGTGTGCAAGGTACCTGGGAGTCATCCGCACACTAACGATTAGCGAAAGTGTACACCAATTAAACACAATGAACCAGTGATTATGAGATAACGGCGGGGTGAAGCGGTCCAAAGTTGCTGCAGCGACCTTTGGCGGATACTTTTCAACGGTCTCTCTCAGCTGCGGTCTCTGTCTCCGCCTGCTGCGGCGAATACGAATGAGTTTTACAACTGAAGCACTTCATAACCGTTTTCTCCTCTTCCCACTCTGGTTAGGCGTGGTTTAAGGCCACTACTCTCGAGGAGGAAGCGTACATGATTATCGTCGTGCCTTTCCTCTTAGGCTATTACTGATGATTCTCGGGGAAAACCCAAATCCCTACGTATGTTTCTCTCCATCTCCTTAATTTGGGTTGAAATCTTCTCGTACTAGCGCTAAAATGCTTGCATCTTCTCATCGTACACCCATTTGAGCAAGGAAAAACCGCTGGCTCCTTGTCTTCTTCGATGATATATCTTGAATTTTAACATCCACTGGTTTCACGCGATGCATAAATTACGCCGGTGTATGCGGGATTGGGTACAGGGTTCTCTTCCCCACACTGATCGGCACCGTGTCGTGTCCACCTTAGGGCAGAAGGAGGTGTCTCCGCCGGAAAGTCTTCAACTCCAAACGTTTTCCACTCAGCGGTTTAGGCGATAGCAGGTGTCTTCAACCTCGTCCAACAAAAGCGTTCCTCCTCGGCGTGATGGCGAAGGAGATGGTAAGCTGCAGCAACAAAAACAAAAAGATAGCATAAATTGGGAGACCGCGATGACTACGGTATGAAAATCGTGTTAGCTAACTTACACGGATCATTCTCCACGCCACGGCGTCTGCACAGATAAGAATGGTCAACGGGTTTTGCGCAAGCCGCGGGTCATCCAAGAAGTTGCGGTGGACAAACCGGCGTGTATCTTTTCAAGAGCAGAGGAACACTCAAAAGCGAACAAGCTGCAGAGCGGGGAAAACCATAGGCAGATCTTACGAGACAGCCGCATCGCATCGTCTCAATAGGATTCAGGACTTCGAGGCGGGGAGGGTAAGCGAGGAATTGTCACCATGAAAGACTCTACACCCCATGGATCGCCAAAACCTCTCAACATCGACAGCATTGCAGCGTACCTCGAGTCAGTTTAAGACTTTTGTTATTGCAGCAGAAGACCATCAACCAAAGGCGATCAGCGCCAAAGGAAAGCGTTTCCAATCAGCAAGATGTCGGTTTCTCAACATCTCCAGTGCGTCGGGTACTGTTACGAACCGCGTCGCGGTATCAAAGCGATTCCACATCGTGTTGTGCGTAGTTTCACCAGCTTTGGAATCCTCAACATCGAAAGCTCCGCGGTTCAAGCCCGTTACGTCCGGTATTAGTCCAGCGAAGCGAATAGGAGTGGTTCGCGAAGGTGAACCACAGTTAAATATGCCAGCGTGTTACAAGTGTGTGAAGGAGGCTACCAATTAGCTTGGCGAGTTGTGGCAGCGGCGAAGCTGAAACAGTTTACGGCGGGAAGCAAGCAACCGGAGGATGGCGGGGTAATCTTTCAGACTTCCGCAACCTCACCGATTACGTTTGCTTTTGAATATATGTTCAAGCGCAGTTTGCGGGATATGCACCGGCGAAAAATCTGGTAGGAAATGCGAAGAAGATGAACCGATATGGACCTCCTCCGCCTGGTCATCTGATCCAGATTGACTACCATCCGAAGGAGAAGCTACAAAACAGAAATGAACCATCTATAAGGCAAGCAGAATATAAACAAAAGTTCCGACAACAGCAATAGATCTTAGAGGTATCACAAATCAAGCCATTCTCCACGACTTCGATGTCGACTATGAAGTTCGAGAGAAAGAACCATAGACAGACCTGGAAGCGTTCGCGTCGAGAGGCAAGGCTTCGTCGATCGGCTCCGACTTCCGGCTGCAATCTCACTCCGAGATCCCGGAGTTGACTTACCCACCATCGCTCTAAGATAAATGCTAGGGCGCCGCGATGTGGCGATGAGAAAATATCAATCCGAAATCAAAAGGATTCGCCGATTTAGGTCTTCGGGCAATGAGAACCGGAGAAAGTAAAGATTCTTTTGGTAAAGCTGATTATTACCTTACCGTAAACACGCCAACTGCGGTAAGAAGATGAAGTTAATGAGAAGCGTGTCTCGAAGCGGGACAGTCCACAAAAGCTTCGCCGCGTGAGACAAGGAGTGGCATACTCGTTAATAGTCAAGGGAGAAGGGAGCTTTTGTATTTGCGGACGAGTTTGTATGGGTCATGAAAACAGACCCATCTTTGCAAATAAAACATTCAGCGGACCAAGTGCAAATATATAACTTGAAAGCGACCCAAGTGGCCAATTTTCTCCCCTTTTAGGTTGGGTTTGCAATTGATTGAATATGTGGACTACTTTTAGGGTTGCAATCAATATTTGAGTTGGTTTTAGCAATATTCCCAAATATTAGTTTAGATTTTTACCAAAAAAAGTTAAATCATAGACTAGAGCGCTTCATTACCAGCTATATGGAGATATTATACAATCCTTTTTAGAGAAAAATATGTACATTTTGGTTGATTTGGTTGAACTTAGATGCCCATTCCTAGTTCTAGGTATATATATTATTTATAGATGATTTAAATAATTTAAATCTCCTGAAAGCTGGCATATTGAATATCATCAGTGCTTTAAATCTATTTCAATTTTGAAAATCAATAAATTTTAGTAACTGAAGTCGGTATCTCTGGTACACTGTGGATTTGATAGCATAAATTTATGGAAGAGAATTCAAAGAAGATTGAGTGAGAATTCATATGTCTTCACATATGCTTTGGATTGAAGGCAAATTCATATAAATGAACGGTGCTCGTTGAAGATGACCAATCACTAATGTTATGTCTTTGACTCTTTGCAATAAAAGCCAAAACGAAATTTGCAACTCTTACATCTACTTCGGCTGTCTACTTGTAAGCAACTTAGTCGTTGCCTCGTCGTCGTCGGTAAGAAACAGTCCGCAAGTGTATTAATTATTATCATGTATTTAATAGTTTATCTTTATAAAGTGATTTTGTTGATTTGTCATTTTCACCAAGATTTTAGGTAGGATTGTCAATGGATTGGTTGCTCATGGGTGTGACCCAGTCAAGACTGTGTTGGGCGGGTAATGAGTGAGCCCATATATTTCATGGTCCATTTGAGTTACAAAACCGAATTTGCCCATAGACAATTTGGACCCAACCAATTGGTCACTGGATTAACCCAATACATAAAAATTAGGTTTTTAATTTTTGAGAAAAATCAGATTTTTCCATTTTGCGATTTGCCGATGAAAATTTTTCTTCTCGCGATGAGAGATCCTTGAGGCTTCTCTGCATCTCGATTCGTCTTCTCCGACCTTGATTTCTCTGGCCTGAACCAGATTTCTTCATTCTCTGCGTCTGACTTCTTCTTCTCGCGATTTCAGGTATGGTTCTCAAGTTTTAGCTTCGATCTCGGTTTAACTCGTCATCCATCGTGTTCTGTGTTGTGGGTTTAGATCTTCATTCTTATTCTCGAAGTTTTAGCTTCGATCTCGGTTTATCTCTTCATCCATCTCGAAGTTTTAGCTTCACATGTGATGAATCTCATAAACTGTGATGAATCTCGTTTGTTACTCTATGAGTTGAGAAACCTTGCTATGAATTATTTTGTATAATTTCTCTAGTTCTGATGAATCTGGTATATACCAACAGGTGCTCTCTTCAGAGTATTGTTCCATCACCTCTCAGGAATAACAACTCCAGGTGTTCTCAGACCCTTTGAAAGCTCAGATCCTCTCAAGCGAAGACCCTCTTTAGTAAGGTTTGTTTCCTGAGTTACTTCACTTGAGGAATAAAAGGACTTGAGTTTTGTGTGTATATAACGTGAGTTTATGAGTATGGAATGAGTTTTTTTGAGACTGAATTTAGAAGTTTCTTTGTGGGAATCATTGATTAACTCCAAGTGTCGTACTGAACTTAGCTATGGTTGATCGTAGCTTCTTTGTGGGATTTTTCTGATTTAGTTTTTCTCATTGTAGTTTGTGGGTTTAGCTTATTCTCATCGTGCTTTTGATAGTATGTTTTCTCATCCAAATATATGTTTACTGAAACCCTTTAAACTAAATCTCGTTTTTGATTGAAGGTTCTCTTCCTTGTACAGGCGTCACCTGCTTCTAAGGAGGTTCTCCATCTCTACGATTTCAGGTATGATTTGCTTTTAGCTTTAATCTCGAAGTTTTAGCTTCAATCTCGAGTATGATTTCTACGTTCTGTGTTGTGGGTTTCTCATCGTGCTTTTGATTTCTCTAGTTTGCTCATACTACCGCTGTTATTCTCCATCTTGCTCAGACTACCGCTGTTCCTTCTCAAAGCTCAGACCCTCTTAAGCTCTCTCTCGAGGTATGAGTTGATATCTTGGTGCAATGAACAATAATGCATGATGCTGTATGTTTGATAGGTTTCTTTCATTTTTAGAACTTGTAAGGTCTTATGGATTTGTGGGTTTTCTTTGCCATGCCTTACTTTGATTTTGTGTGTGTGATATGTATTAAATGACTTGAGTTTTATGTGTATGGAATGAGTTCTCTTGAGACTGATTCATACGTCTCTCATTTCATTTTTCTTAAGTATTGAATTTAGAAGTTTTTTGTGGGAATTATTGATTAACTCCAAGTGTCGTACTGAACTTAGCTATGGTTGATCGTAGCTTCTTTGTGGGATTGTATGTGTATACTTTTATTTCTTCGTAACGCTGTTGTTTGCTTCTCTTTATCTTGTTCCTTGTTTGATGTGTTGTTAATGAAATGTTTGCTCTAATAATACAGCGGTAACTTGCATATACTTACATTATAATGCAGTGGTAACTTGCATATACTTATATTGATTATCTTGATTCTAGACATAGTTCTCTCAATTCCAGAGCTTAACTCTCTCAAATCCAGCCTTGAAAAATTTAAATTCTTCTTGGCACCTACTTGTAAGAGATGGAGCACCATGAGCAGTTCTCATCCCATGTACACTCAAGGGACCAGGAA
>JAAMPC010000604.1:0-21301 GCA_016771965.1 Brassica carinata
CTAGTTTCATGGATGCTTCTCTCATCTTTGGAAACACACCCAAAAAGAGTGTGAGAACAAAAAAAAACAAATTAATCTTAGAACTAATGTTTTAATCACTATAGACAAATGGCCTTAGACTGTTCTTCGGACTTCCAACAATCGTTTGATGCAATTAACCTCAGTGTCTTGTTTCAATACAGACACACTATAGTATATTTAGAGCAGAGATATCAATTAGAAAAATTATAAACAGTGTAATAATTTTTTGGGAATTTTGGAGTCTATGTTTAAATATATCAATTTTTTAAATTTGGAAGTTGTAAACTAATTAATGTTTTACTATGACCAAAACAGGTTTTTTTTTTAACTAAAACAGGGTTTTTTTTTAACTAGAATGAAAACTTGGAAATATAATTTCAGGACTAAAAGAATATATTACTATGAGTTTACCAATTTATTCCTAAAATAGTTTTCAAAATTAGATTACCAGTGGTTTGGGAAATGCTGCTTTGAGCTTCATGAGCAGTGTGATGTCCCTTCTTCCTTGCTACCTGCATTATCAATTGCTTCAAGTTAACTACAAACTCAATTTAAGAAAGAAAAACTTCAGACCACATACATCCACACATATGAATATGCACCCATAAGAGGATACATGCATGAATGTGATCGTTTCTATGCTGACTTGTCGTGTAGCTAGTAATGAAAGTTCTTTATGACTGTATAAAAAACCTTATCTGTTACAAAACATTATCTATTTCCAAAAGAAAACAACACAAAATGTGCATTACAATTCAATTTTACTCTTATGTGTGTATATGTAAAATCAACAATTTTCAGGTTCGATACAACCGCTATATATGTTCTTAGGATTGATCGTTGAAATATGCATGCCACATGCACATACAAACATTCAGCATGTACATGCATATATATACTACACACACATATGTAAAGTTTATATTACAGGAGGAGGGAAAATGGAGTCGAGTATAGTTGAACAAGAAGAAGCCGAAGTAGCAGAGGTTGATCCTTTCGGACCAAACAGATGATCAAGTGAAGAAGGTGAAGAAGATGAGGAAGTAGCTTTGGTTTTCCTCGTATCCATGGATGATTAAGTACTAATTATATATTTCACAATGAGCTTTGTTAAGGGTAGAGTCAGAGAGAGAGAGAGGGAGAGACGGTCTCAAGATGTTGATTTGTGAGAGGGAGAGAGAGAACAAGGAAGAGAAATGGATAAATGATAGTTATTGAGGATGATGACTTTGGTGTTTTTTGGTTTTGCCCTAACTCCCCAACGGTCTGTTATATAACCAACCTTCTGATGAGACGGAGATGGGTTCACGTGATCCCCACGTGGCTCTGCCGCCGTCTTCAGCTCACTCCACTTTGACACGTGTGTTTTCTTGTTGATGTTGTGGATAAACTTTGCTTTTACTACTTTTGTACTCTTTCTCTACAATTTTAATTCACTCTCTGTTTTCTCTTTTGTCATTTGGATAAGTTCTTTACCTTCTTTTTCTTCACTTTACACAAATCATGAAAAAAAAAAAAAAAACTCGTGGTGACTATTGATCTTTGGCATATATACAATACAGTACTACAATCTCTATCTCCTTCATTTTCTTAAAGTTTTATACACAATAAATTCGATAATGCATGTGACTCAAATCGACTTTTTCTTGAAGGTGTAGCTTTTTTCTCCTAACATCTTTTAGACTGAATTACACTATTATGGAGTATGGACTAAAGGTTCATGCATGGACATTCTCACATCTCGAATATTAAGCTTTGATAAAAATTATCTAATGTAAGAGATGGGTTGTTGTTCGACTTGTTGGTAAAAAGTAATAATATAAATAATTGTAATGGATATGTTGGATAGGGAGACAATGTTATACTGTTAATGTGGTTTACACGAAAAGTCGAATGGTATACAACATAGAAAATGTTCAATCTAAAATCCCAATAGATAAATCAAATCACACTTTGAGAAGAATGATTAATTAAGATATGGAATCCATTTCTCGGTTATTCTTCGCAGACTTATTTGTGATAATATGGCACATTTCATTTCTCTTATAACTGATATATACTGTATTTTGGTCTCTCTATTAACCAGTAAATAATGTATATTTGATTTTTATACCGAAAATTCCGATCTAAGCCAAGCATATATCTGCAGGGTCAAATCTATCATTATCAAAAATAGATTTCATGACTTGATTTATTCCAATTTCAAAAGGAGAGGTTGAAAAACAACAAGCTGAAACGTTGAGGCATATTCTCACGTCTATCTTCAATTCTCTTTAATTTTGATTGCATTTTATCTTCTCCAAATCTAGTAAGATAGATTCGCCATATAAAGATTATTTTTGGGATATATCAATATGCAAGAATCAAAATCACTTGCAAAATTATTTCGGCGGATATATAAACACACACATATACCGACACCAAAAACGTTGACAACAAAACAGAAATGGGTATGATGAGTATTCTTATCCAATTGTTGGTCTACACAGATTTAACTAACGTCTTATCTGTTTTATGTTACTTTCATCTTACGCAAAAACAATATAACGTCTTATCTGTTTTGTCCTTTTTTTTTCTGATAACAAATCTGTTTTATGTTCTTTCACCTTCTTCTTCTTTTTCATTTCAGTCCTAGTTGTAAAGGTACTCTGAGAAGAAGAAATATGAATGAAATGGCAATTTAAAGAAATAATAATTAATGTATAAATTAAACTTATAGAAGGTTTATATGCTAGATTATTTCATTATTTGTATACTAAGATAAGCATAGACGTCTTTGATTGCAATCCGATTATAGTTTTAGCTTGATTAGAATCAGTATTTGTTTTGTAATCAGAGAGAAATTCGGTGAAACTCTGGTTTAACCTGTTTAAGGGTCCGACTGGTTTCTCTGTTACCACCATAAGCGACACTTGCGGTTCTGGCGGTTGGCGTTTAAACAATCATGCAAACCGCTACAAATCGCTTCAAACCGCTCGAACCTCGAAAATCAAAAGCTGGCTCCAAATAGCGTTTGGGGTTCTTGGTGATTCTTGGTTGGATAAATAAATATAAAATTATTTTCAATTTTTTTTTTCAAGTTTTAAAATTCAAAATTTAAAAATGAAAATATTGTAAATAAAAATATAAAAATATTTTATATATTAATTTAAATTCACAAACTTTATCATAATTTGTTTTATAAAAACTTTAAAGTAACTATTCATTGGACTTTTTAAAAATTAATATACATACATATATAAAGATATACACTTATATAAAACGAAATAAAATATTCTTTTAAAATTTTTAATATAAATCTTCAAAAAAAAATTTATTAAAATTATAAATTTCGACTAATTTAAAAAATTAAATAAATAAGCATAATATTTTTATTAATCATATTATACTGATAAATATTATATTTTATTACAATAGTTTTTTTTTAATATTTTTATAATGTTATAATTTGTTAATATTGGTAATTTATTATTAAACCGCTGTAATATCTTATAGTCAACCAGTCACAAATATCCCGCAAACGCAACAATTTTCAAACGTTGTGTCAGTCATACAAAACGCTTAATAGCGAAACGCAACCACCCATCATGAACTCATACCTTAGCCATGGCCATTGCGTTTAAACAAGTCGGGATTATCACATTAACATTGGTATTACAACAATGTTAGTATGTTACATTGACTTCTAAAGGCTAAAGAATCATAAAAGAGGAAAAGCCCATACACACAAAGTTATGAGTTAGGAATAAAACGAAAACAACACTAGAGGACTAAACTGCAGTCTGACAAAGTCCTCAGTGATCTAATTGGGTTCATTAGTATGGGCCTCGCATTATAATGGGCTTGTTATCTAAGCCTTTTTATCTTCCTTTTAGTATGATCGTCATTACAGAAGTTTTAAACCTCCGTTTGAAATGAGTACGAAATTAAAGAATGGAAACTTTACGTTAAAAGAGGGCCCACTGGGCCAGCCTATAATTAATTGCACAAAGCGTTCAAAAATGGAATTTAATTTTAAATAATTTCTTCTTGTTAACACTGTTCGTTTCTCTTTAGTCTTCTCTCTCCGTGAAAGAAGGAAAGGTAGAGTTCCCCTTGCATTGTCTCAGATTCTGAAATATCATTTTGTGTTTCCTCGGGAACTGTGAGTCCAAGGAATCCAGTGACGATGTCGAACTTGGTGGAGCCTTCGTGGCGCCTTCTCGCGGTGAGCGGCGGAGATACGGTTAAGCTGTTCGACGTGTCCGCCGATTCCGGTGATCCCTGCGTCTTGAGCTATACTCCGTCGCCTGGTTCTCCTGTAAACTCCGTCAAGTGGAATCACACGAGTAAGGAATCTCCAATTAGTCGCATTTGTAGAATGAATCTTGTGATCTGCCGTTTCAAAACTGAGTGTGCACCTCTAGGGATAAGGATTTGGGAAAAATCTAATTAGTCAATTAGCTGTTGAATGAAATGAACAGGTTTCTTGCAAAAATGCCTTTCGTTACTATTTGATTCAAATGGAGGGGAGTGCAGGTTTATGATTCTGTGATTTGGCTTTTATGATGCAGATTTAGTGGTGGCGAGTGCGGGAGATGATAAGAAGATATCCCTGTGGCGGATTAATGGGACTAGTCTAGGAACAGTTCCGGTTGGCGGTGACAGTGCCGAGGTTAATCGCTTTTTTACATCACTCCAGTGTTCCTTCTGCTGCATATCTTATTCATTTAACAGTCACAGCCTTTTCCTCTTAGTAGTAAATCATATCTTTTAGATAAATGGAGAGGTAGAAGGAGATCTTTTTATATTCTTTTCGAAAATGTGAATTTGCTGTAATCTTGCTAGATGAGTTTCTTCACAACTATTGTGGATTCTAAGAACCAATGAGGATGAAAAACAGTAGTGTGTGCTTATTATAACCAACATCTGAGCTCATTGTCGCTATCGTAGTCACATTTAGGCCCCTTCATAAGTTTAAACATAATCAGGAAAAAGAGAGTATAAGGTACATCATTCTTTTGGCCATTTTCCAAAGTCTTTGCATTTTCTCTAAGATTAACTGCCAAATCCCATTGTGAATGTTATTAGTTATGCGTAATTTTCTTGTGTCATAATGAATTCAGGAATGTTTGTCGGCTATTAGCTTGAGCAGAAAAGGGTCAAGGTTCCTAGCTTCTGGTGGAACTGGTCAACTTGTTAAGATATGGGATCTGCAAAAAAAGCTTTGTGTTAAGAAGCTGAGGGGTCATACGAGTACAATAACTGGTGTGATGTACAATTGCAAAGATGAGCATTTGGCGTCTGTCAGTGTAGGTGGGGATCTGATAGTTCACAACCTTGTATCTGGAGCAAGAGCTAGCGAACTCAAAGATCCAAATGGGCAGGTTGTTCAGTTTGTAACATGTATACTTCCATTCGATAGTTTGTCATCAGAACTAATTGGTTTTCCAATCGCTTTAAGATCAGGTATTGAGGGTGCTTGACTATTCAAGGTCCAGCCGACACCTTCTACTTACTGCGGGTGATGATGGCACTGTGCATCTGTGGGACACGACTGGTCGTAACCCAAAGGTCTGCTTTTTTACTTATTTTGATTCATGTCGAAAAGCATCTGTCTCTTTGATTGTCTCTTCTGTTAATGTTTACAATATTTCATGTACTATTATTGATATGGGGTTATTAGCTCCAGTGGGGAATTGGGGAAGCCAGGGAAATTTTTTTGTCTGCATCGCGTTCGTTGATATTAGATTAGAAAAGCATAAGTTAGACGAGTGGGTTTATTTGAAGACGAGCTAAAGCATAAGTTAGACGAGTGGTTTTATCTTTGCTGAAGACATGCTAAATAATGTGTTTATACTTACCATTTAGTTTCTGGTATCTCCACAGATGTCATGGTTGAATCAGCATTCTGCACCAGCTGCGGGTGTTTGCTTCTCTCCATCAGACGAAAAGGTAACTGAATCCTTATCAATGGTGATTGCGATTTTAACTTTGATGGGCCTGTCTAATGCTCTGAGATAAAGTCGACGAACATAGTTGTAATCTACAATCTAGATTATCTACTGTTAACAGAAAATTGCTAGTGTGGGGATGGACAAAAAGCTTTACACGTATGACTCTGGATCCAGAAGATATTCGTCCTGCATTTCTTACGAGGCACCTTTCTCATCTTTGGCGTTTGGGGATAATGGTCACATTCTGGCAGCTGGAACCGGTAATGGTAGAGTAGTGTTTTACGACGTTCGTGGAAAACCACAGCCTGTCTCTGTCCTGCACGCTTACAGTAGTTCAGAGGTCAGTACATTTCTAACTCAGTGCAATCTCTTTAGCCCTTTCTACCTAATAACCTCTAGTTCCATGGATTGAACATTTTCGATTTATCACCACTTGTTGTTTATTTGTTTTTTTTTTCTATCCTGCTTTACCATCATTTTCATGATTTTGAAATCTCCAACAGTATCTTTTGGTTAAGTGATGTCTATATGGGGTCAGTGGGGACTCTGATGGTGGGAGAGAATTTTTTAAAAACTTTGGATTGCAAAAGCTAACTAAGCTTTTGCGTTATAAATACAGGCTGTAACAAGTTTATCATGGCAAACATCAAAACCAGTTATTGTGAATGAGAAAAACTACACCGATGAGATGGCTCTTCTTGGTGGTACTGTGGACGATTCAGTTATCATTCCTGATCCACTTCCTTCAACGACACCCTCATCAGATTCACAGTCGGCTTTGGTACAACCAGGTTCTCGTGGAATTGCCACGAGTACGGCGAACGTGTCGTCGGCAGAACAAACACCAAACAGAACTCCTCTATGGCCTGGTGCGCCACTGGGCAGACTACACGCACTTCGTGCAAGTGACAGTTTCAATGATGACATGCGTGTATTTTCCCCTATCGTTGACGTTTCATCTGTTGAGAAGTGGGCTGATAGTGAAGTAGGTTTCAACAATAAGGATCATTTAATCGATGACAAAAGGCCTTCCTCTTCGCTGTTTCCTTCAGCTAGCAAGGGATTTCCATTTGGAGATGATGGAAACAACAAGGAACATACGATATTTAACCGGAAAGCAAGTTCTACTTCGAAACAGGTTTGTGCTGTTATTATCTCTATACGTCACATTTGCATGATTTCATCGGTTTGAAAACCTTTGTCCATCGTTTAAGCAGGATGACACGAAAGCTGCTTTTTCTCCTTTCGGAACTACTACGCCAACAGCATCAACCAAAAGTGAAGACTCTGCCTTGACACCTCCAGAGTCATGGGGTGGTGATAGATTATCTGATAAGTTCAACCAATTGGCCACTGATAAATTCACCCACCTCCATGCACCTTCACGTTTCGGGGTCTCAAGCACAAGTGGTAGTAGTACATCTGGATCAATGTTCTCTAGCTCTCCTGATTTTCCCTTGTCCCTTGGTCAGACAAACCTCGTCGGCTCAGAATTCCCACGGTTCAGAGACTTCTCTTCAGCTTCCGAGAACTTACCTTCAAGCCCGTTGTCAGCAAAAGGCATAACAGCTCCGGGTAACATTGAATCACTGAGGCTATCACCAAGTTTTACTCGTAGGTACTCTACGTATGCTGAGAGAATCAGCACCACTCCTTCCTTCAGTGACGGGACCTCTCTCTACGGGTTCACCCAAGATAAAGAAAACAGGAGAGGAAATCTTAAGTAATCTGATGCCAAGACCTGATATGGTGGCTGCAACAGAAGCTCTTCCGATTATGAATGTATGCAAAAAGTTTTCACAAAATCATTTTCTTTTCTTTTTTATGGGATAATATATCTGTAACTTTGGTGCAAATCTGTAGCAGGGAGGAAACATGAAACAATCTCAAAATGATCAACAGCAGCAAGTGGTGGGTGGCAGCAATTTCACGCTTCAGCTATTTCAAAGAACACTGGAAGGAACTCTGGATTCGTTCCAAAACTCCGTTCATGACGACATGAGAAACCTGCACATCGAGATCCTCAGACAGTTCCACATGCACGAGGTAGTTAGTTAGTGTTTTTTTTTTAAATCTTGCTTTAATCTCTCCCATATCGACTTAAAATATGTTGTTGTTGTTGTGTACAGATGGAGATGTCGAAGGTATTAAGCTCGGTTCTAGAGAACCAGGCGGAGCTAATGAAGGAGTTACAGTTGTTGCGTAAAGAGAACCAACAGCTCCGGCAAAGGCTTTAGAGGAGACCGTTTACTAGTGTTTTTGTTCGTTTTTGAAGTTAACACTTTCGAATTTGATATAATATATGAATGGCGCTGGAAAACAAAGGTTGGTCATTTCAAATTCGTTTTTTTCTTCATTCCTTCTCATTCATTTGTTTGTAGAGAATTATATAACAAAGTTGTTTCTTATTAATTTTGATAAGATATCATCATTTCTCATTATTTCTAAAATTTTATTCCTACTTATTTGTTTTCTATCCGTTTCTAGTGAATATTAAAGACTTTTAACTGCTGTATAAGCTGATAATATCAGGAATCAACCGAGACATAACTTGTTTATTACAGGGAAGACCAATGTGTCTAACATTATTACTGGCCTTCGTTTTATCATTACCAACAAGATCAGTAGTCTTCTTTTCTGGTTAAAGAAACTTAGCAGCCACTTAGTAGCAGCAAGAAAGATCTCATATCATGCATATATATAGATATAAAAGGCACAATGAAAAATAATAAAACGTACATCTTTCACACATGGTCGCAAGGTGGCACTGAAGAGAAGCGTCTGAACTTTCTTAGGGTCCTCAACTTTCCCTGAGGATTAGACCAAAAATATCAATAGACCAAGAGTTAGTTGCTTCATATCAAGAGAAACAAAAACACCATTACACACCTAATATATGTTCAACATCATCAACGAAACCATTCTCAACATTCATCAGCTTCATCAAGAACATGGAATTGTAGAAAAGTCAAAGTCAAGGTTTCGCCTTTCAATATAATCCTACAGTGAATATCAATACGACGTCAAGAGAGCACACAAAAAAAAAACGATTATTTGGTTTAAGAGACATACCTTGATACGACCAGGGGTTGCAACTACAACGTCAACACCTCTCTTGAGTTTATACTCCTGAGGCTGGTAGGGATCACCTCCATTATACACAGCAAGAAGATAACCAAACAGCTCCACCATATGCATCAAAGTCAGCAAACACCTATAAAAGAGCACCAAACCATCGACAAAACTTCAAGAAAACAAACAGAACAAACTTGCTCAAGGTGCTTGGCCAATTCTCTGGTTGGTAAAAGTACCAAAAGACTAGGTGGCCTGACGTAACTATTCTTCCTCTCGCTCTTCGCAGGCCCATTGATCAATGACTCCCATATAGGTAAGACAGAAGCCCATGTTTCACCCTGCATCACACCACAGGGTAAGACAGAAGCCCATGTTTTGTTAATGGGCTCGACCCTTTAAAAATTAGTTCTGGAAGCTAAGCATATATTTTTTAAAATTTATTAATATTAAAGAAAATATAAGTAAAACGGTCAAATGTGGCGAGAGAAGCCCGAACACTTAGCCTGCAACATTTTTTTTTATTTTTATTTTGGACAAGCCTAAAACATCTAATTTGGTTATTTTTCAGTTAAAGATACAGTACACAATCAGGGCCGCAATTTCCAATATTTTGTTATGTCCAGAAGCAACAGCTTCTAAACTTTGTACTCAGGGCCCCGTACTGGTTATTTTAAAATCTTAAACCCGATCGTGTTCTGGTTGTAAAATTTCAACGTTAGCCCAGCAACTCATGACAAATCAATTAGCCCAGTTACAATATATGTTAAACTACAGCACTATCCTTGACGACGCCGTTTTGCCGAAGCGGTTAGAAAAGTTGAAAATTTCCAATTCGACGCAAAGATCTTCAAACCCTAACTGGTGAACCTTAACTCTGTCTCAGTTTTGTCTTTCCTACTTATATATCTGGAAAAAGAACCCCTGTAATTTAGATATAGCTATGTCTAAGTATCTGTTCAGAAGAAGAGACGATTTCGTGGCGCAAGAGATTTCTTTTGATCTCATTATAGAAATCTTAACTAGGTTACCTGCCAAATCGGTTATGAGGTTCAGGTGTGTCTCAAAGCTCTGGTCTTGTCTCATCTGTTCTCGATACGTTAGCAACCTTTATCTCACCGTCGCATTATCTTCATCGTCACGACCGCGACCACTTGTTCTATATATGAGTTTGGATGATGCTACACACGACGACTGTGAGTCAATGGAAGTCTGCAACAACCCTGGAAAGTCAAAACTGCTATCATTGACATTATCATCGTCGTCTAGTAATAGTTCTGAATCATCATCGCTAGAACCAGATTTGACTTTCCCAGGGATGGGAGGATACATGATGGTGTCTCTTCGCGGTTTGCTTTTATACACTGTTTGCAGAAAAACATGTATCTATAATCCCGCCACTAGACAAAGCTTAACCTTACCCGCCGTCATCTTTGCTTCACAAGAACCTAATAAGAGTGTCTACTACTTTTTCGGGCACGATCCTATTCAGGATCAGTACAAAATAGTCTGCAGTGCTGTGATAATCTCTGAAGATGGTGAGAAGACAACCTCCGAGTATTGGGTCTTTGTACTGGAACCCAGAGGTTTCTGGAAAAGAATTGAGTATGATGATCAACAACCTCACTTTCCTAGAAGACAAGGACTCTGCATCAACGGTGTTATATATTATGTGGCTGTCACTTGTACATGTCGCAATAACTTTTATTGTTTTGATGTTAGGTCTGAAAAGTTCAGTAAGATCCAAGCACCACATGAGGTGTCTCAGATTGGTGAGTCCGTGGATTTTATCAATCACGCTGGAAAACCAGCACTGTTTCATTTTACACATATTAGAAAAACGGGTGTGTCGGAGCTATGGCTTTTAGAAGATGGGGGAGCATGGTCGAGGAAGTCTCTGGTTTTGAAGCCTTGTCATATACATTTAGTGGATGACCGTAGCTTTATGAAGTTGATTGTGCTTGGTACGGATCAGAACAATGAGGTTATCTTGGCGTTGCCTTCTCCTTGTTACCTTCTCTATTATGATCTGATAAAGAATGATTTGAGAAAGGTCAATATCAAGGTCAATATCAACAGAGAAACAACGCCGGACCAGCGGCCTGACGTGTGTGTCACGGTGATGGATAAGTGTGAAAGCATCATGCACTTGGAACTTGAATACGGTTTCTTCTATAAGATTTATCATTATCCAATTGTGTTTGCCTAAAGTGAACAACTATTTATTTAGTAATTTTTTACTTGTATTGCAAACAAACAATGGTTAAATAGCTCTTATTCTTTTATTATTAATATCATCAAAGCTAGACTGGACTAGTTTTGTCGATATGGGTGGATTTTTGAATGATGATCCCTGAGTTATATATAATGTTTTTTTAAAAGAAGTTTTCTTTGAATTAATTAATTACTAGATTCTAACCACCGGCTGTGAAGAATTATTTGTATTAATATTTATAATTTATGTTATTAAATAAAAAATCTATGATTTGATGATGCTTTGGTTCGCGTCAAAATTGTATTTGTTTTATTTTCGGTTTGTCATCGGTTCGGTTGTAGATTTTGATTTTTGGTTCAAGAAATATAGTAATTGTTTAGGTATTTATAAATTTGGGTTTGGTGTGGGTTTTATTATTTTGTTTTTTTATCATTTTAATTTTTGTTTTTGTACACAAATTTTCGTTTCAATGTTTTTATCAGACAAATATTTATATGTGATATGTATTAGTTAATACTCTACATATTTTTGAAAATATTCTTACATATTTATTTAATAGTTTAAAATGTTTTATCATAGAAACATTGGTTTTCATATAATTTAATAATATTTTGAATACACAAATATTAGTTTTTATAGACTTTTGAAGATAAACTCACGTTTTATACATGTAAATTCTGTTGATCCGTGTTCAAAGAATTTAAAGAAAAAACAGGAAATGCTAGAAAAACAAAAGTTGTGCTGCTATGGCAATTACACCCCGTTTTAAAGCTCGCTTTAAGCCTATAATATATTTACATTTAGAGATGTAGTACAAATTCACATCAAGCCGTTGACAACAAAACTAACTCTCACAGGATCTATCTAACTATCATCACCACATACTGGAAACTATATTCCAGCGGTTTCCACATCAGCCGTAGAATAGTTTGATAGTGAAAGAAGAAGTGGATCGAATTATACTTTTATCTCGCTTCTGCGAACCTTGCATGAAGTTTGAAGGAAGAACAGTTTGCATCCTAAACTCACGTTCTCTTTCTCGAGCACGGAGTTTAAAATACCTGCAAGAGCCAAAAAATTAGCAAGCCAACTGCATCGACGCGACCAAGAATATTGTAACCTCGTATAATTGATTGTAAACAAATAGCAATCAAGAAGTGTGAGTGATCTATCATGGGTTGTTGTGAGACCTCCCCACTGATGAACAGCGGAGTCCTGCAACTCACCTATACATTTGTTATTAACAACTGATTTAGAATTGCTTTAATCTTTTGAGGCCACTGATCTGTTGAATGCATGACATCCTGTGGATCCTTTTTGTTGGAAAGACTTCCCATATCAATATCATCAAAGCTAGACTGGACTAGTGTTGTCGATATGGGTGGATTTTTGAATCTTGAATGCTTGATGATCCCTGAGTTGTATATAATGTTTTTTTTGAAGAAGTTTTCTTTGAATTAATTAATATTTGCAAGAGATGCAAAGAGGTAAACTATTGGGAAAATTTGCTCAATATTCATAAGGAGGAGAAATATTAAGAATATAGCCATGCTACAGTTATTCTCGGGAGATGGGACAATTTGCACATAAATATGACTGAACTCTCCTTCTAAGCGCGTGCGCGTGATGTTGACACTCCAAAACTAAAGTTATCATAGTATACTACATACCATATAGTATAGTCGCACAGAAGATAACTAGTCACAAGGTTCAGTTTCATCCATTTCGTGATTATATTATACATAATTACGATATAGTATAATAGTAGTATAAACAAATTGATGTATATAAAGAACACTAAATGTGGTGGACATACGAGATATATAAACAATCTACACTTATCAATAGTATAAGTTTGTATCATCTACTGCACTACTCAGAAGAAAAACACCCTATCCATGAGACACAATAAGGCTAATACACACACAAGATAGTTTCATACATTATGTGACTATATTATAAATGATTACGATATAGTATAATAGTATAATCGAAATGCGTATAGAAAGAACACCAAATATGGTGGATATGAAGAATATATAAACAACCTATACTAAACAATAGTACAATTTCCCATTATTAATATTGCACTAATCAACCCAAGCAAAAAAAAGCAACATCCAATCTATGGAACACGGTAAGGGCCACAACATATTATAATTTCCCATTACCAACTGCCCTACGAGGGAGAGAGGGATAGAGGGAGGGAAAGAGAGGGAGGGAGAGAAAGGAAATGTGGGGAGGAGGGAATGTGAGAGGGAGAGACACTGTAAAATTACATTTCTATTCTATATATCTCTCACAGAATAGAACAAAACAAAATATTACATTTCAATTTGAATTGATCATTTTCTCTAATATGATGGATAAAATGCGTAAAGTGTAAAAATACATATGAACTAAATCACAATGATTAATCACTTGAATGTTTCTCTAATAAAAAACCTAACAAAAACATTTTTGAAGAAATACAGTTCTATTCTATGGTTCCTACTAAAATAGAATAGTGCATCATAACGGTAACTGTTTATCTTCTCCAAAAGTTTTCATCTCTCTAGCAGTCAAAGTAGATGAGCAGTTTGATAATCAACCTCATGTATCGATCGATCGTTACTTGCGTTCGGGTGACACGAAAAAACCACCGCCGATCTCTGCTTACCGCCATTCTTGGAGGCGTCGTCGTTTATGCTTCTTCTTAATCACTCTTGCTCATTATTTCATTCTTCAGATAAGTTATATATGATGTGATACAGTTCTGTTCCATTTGTAATTCTTACCACAACAAACATAATATTAAAAAAGTCATTTATCTGTGAACAAAAAAAGTCATTTGTCTTATGAAACATAAGCGCAGGATAGTTTTGTCATTAATACATAATATATAGAGAATATTATAGCCATCAACTTGTTATAGGTATAAACTTAATATTTTTTCTGCTATGTACATGGCTCCAAATTTTCCTAAACTATTTTGTATGAACATCATTTAATAGATTATTGGTCTACCCTATCAACATCTTCATTTTATATAGTGGTGGCGAAGATATAGATCATATAGTCCTAAACTACACTCATATAACTCTACTTTTTAAATCAAAATATTAAATCTAGATTAGTTAACCAGGAATATAAGTATTTATTTATCTATTTAATAAAATGTTTTAGTCATTTTGATCTTTTATGTGCTATATTTATGATAAAAAAATTTAATGTCAATCATATGATTGTTTGTGTTTTCACCTTGATTGGATGATACTGAACCGGGACACTCTGGTTCAATTGATTTTCATTTTTGAAAAAAATTAAATCAAGCTAGCATTTGTGAATCGGTTCCTTTGAAATAAAAATCTATATGTGGAAAAGTAAAATCGAAATAATACAGATAAAAGAGTTCATAACAAATGCCATCCTCTTCCGCCGGTGGCTTCGGTGATTTAGAGTGTAATTTGAATAATGATGACATGTGTCTTGTTTTACCTTCATTTTCTGATTAACCTCAGTACATCGCCTACAAGGTGTAACGAACCAGTTACAAGAACCTGCACATACACATACAGTCCTTAGACGCTTAAAGGCAATGAACCAATCATATTCGAATATCAAGGGTTCCGGGTTATACCTGGACACGTTTGCCTGAGCTACTCTCATGTACACTATCCCTTAACCATTTGATTGCCATTGGCAGTGAAGTAAACACCTCACTCTTCCCACAATCTTCTTCTCTTTCACTGTGGACAAGGCTTTCCCACACTTTCTGGAGTGTCATCTGCCATGACAAGTCAACCTGTGGATCATTCTCTGGCAGATCCGCCTTTGTACCAACCTTGTGATACACCGACATGTTTGGTACAAACAATGCCTTCTTGAAATTGACACCTACACATCAATCATTATTCAGCCTTCGGAAGAATTCTCCATTTCACAAAGCTTGTTTACGCACCATACACAAGGCTCAAGAACTTACCGTACGCTGCACATGTATTCCTTAGATGTGGAAGCAGTAGATTTGGATCCCGAACTGACATACAATTGAACAACAATATCTGCAAAGAAGCAAGTATAGACATTTAAGAAGATACTCTTCTTATTCCATTCGCTCTCATCCAAGACAAAACAAGAAACCCGTTATCTTACCTGTTGGCAGTTTTCTTCTCCTGACGATTTATCATGAGAGGAACCTGATGAGCCATTAACCAAATGTTTAGAACTCTCTGACTGGTTGTCTCCCTTAACCACAGATGAAAACCACTTGGCGCACACTTCCATGCTCTCTGGACTGTGAGCTCCATCCAGATAAAACACTAAATCTCCTGAAGTCCGAGATTCAACAAATTGATCAGGGACGACCTGTGCTCGTCCTTGCAAACTCGCTGTAGCTAGCCCTTTGATGAATTTCTCGGGAAGAATACTCTATAACCCAAAGAAAATGTGGAGAAAGGATGAAAATTAACAAATGAGAGTAACGAAATGAAATGAAGACGGGGAAAGAGAAGTTTTACCATCTGAGTCATACTGGGAACTTCAATTTTACCAATTTGCTGAAGCCAAGTAGAGGCAAGCGAGACTGCTAGACGAGCATTGAAGTACTGGTGCTCCCCATCAAGCCCAAGTTTTTGACCATTTAACTGCCTTGCGGTTAGTGGTTGCACCACTTCCAGAGACACCTATCAATACAATGTTTAAAGCTTATTCACAAAGGAAATGATACACCTAATATGCTACAATCAACCAAACCAAGCAGCACATAAACATTTTCTGCCATTTTAATAAACATAGGGTTCCATGATTGAAATTGAGCTGTTACATCTAATTCGGAAGCTTTCTCTTCAAGGACACGCATGGCTTCATCAGGTTGGGGTACTGTGAAAGCTGGCACTCCATGCTGATATATGAAGAGTAATACTACATTAACAAAAAAAAAGGAATGGTTCATTTAAAATTTAGATATACAAAAGTTATAGCCACCTTGAAAATTCCAGCCTTCTCACCGGCAATTTTGCCAAGCGTATCACCTGTGATTCATCCCATAGAGAAGAAAGAAATCATGATATGACTTCAAACAAAAGGAATGCAAGTCAAAAGTCAAAACTATGCTTGCTCATTTTAATGAAAACATAGATCTCATGATCTAAAATTTAAACCCCTAGATAACTAAAGATATGGACAATGATGACATTTTCATAACAGAATTGAGAGGATTCCAGTTACAAACCTAGAATCTCCATGATATGACTTCAAACAAAAGGAATGCAAGTCAAAAGTCAAAACTATGCTTGCTCATTTTAATGAAAACATAGATCTCATGATCTAAAATTTAAACCCCTAGATAACTAAAGATATGGACAATGATGACATTTTCATAACAGAATTGAGAGGATTCCAGTTACAAACCTAGAATCTCCATGTGGTCATATCCAAGTGAAGAAATACCACATACCACAGGTTTCTGAACCTGTAACAAGTCAGCAGTGAATTCCCATGAGAGCTTATTTAGTGACAAGAAAAGACTATTTAAAGAAAGTAATCAATTTCACTAATTGGAGTTTTATGTAGATATTATTATAGAGTTGCGTTTGAGCAATTAAAGGTTTCCTGTCCTGATGAACCATAACCTTACATGTTAGGTGAAGGGATACATCCTATTTAGGGAAAAAATTAGACACACCCTAGATAAGGAAAAAAAGGTAAAACTTACCGCATTGGTGGCATCAAACTTCCCACCTAATCCTACCTCCAATATAGCAGCATCTACCTGCACAAAGAAGCAAAGAGTAGTATCAATAAATAGAAAAAGGATGTTTTCACATCAATCATGGCACCTGGGGTAAGAAAATTGGGTCAATAAAGGTAAAGATTGGCATATCAAACCTCTTCTGCAGCAAATATTTTGAAAGCTAGCAACGCAAGGAAGCGGAAATATGTAGGCATTGGTATCTCCTCGTTAGTTCTCTCCTGCAAATCAAATAGTCAACACAACACAACCTTTTCTTTTGAGTCAAAAACTAAAGCTATTTGCATCTTCATTTAAATCTATGCACACTAACACCATTATAAATTCTTATCATGAAATTCTTAGACCGCAACACCAAAGGTGGTTCCAAAAGGATATAGGGAGAGGCATTATAGATGTGCTCTTCAACATCACAACCTCCCTTAAGTAAAATAGTTCCTATAAAAATCTACGCTGATGATAACTACTAGACAGTTGGGAAACACAAGATACAAAGAAAGAGTTCAAAACAAGAGATCCAACTAATTGAATCTTCTCTTTGTAGCAAAACACACCTTAAGCCTGTTATAGCACCACCAGAAATAACCCAAAAATTTCTCCTCGCTAATGTCCACACTGCAGCAATGAAACACATCAGCTAAAGCGAAAAATGAGCAGTTTTCAGTAAAAAAGAATGCAAACTCTAGCTTCATGGCCTCGTTTGCTAGTTGCTACTTTTGGATGTATGAACGTAGTTCGAGAATAGAAACAGAGTGTGTAACACATATGCCAAAACTATATGTTTGAATCAGCAACAAGATTCCTGCCTTTATGAGCACGTGTATTTCCAACAAACTTTTTTTAAAAAAACATACCCGTCTAAGCGAAATCTTTCGCGGACATCAATGAGGTGAGGTGAAGTGAAGAGTCCAGTTCGGAAGCCGTAGTTTCGCAAAATAGACTCAGTAAAGGCACATGTGGATCCCTTCATGCCACATAAAAAGAAAGACATTAATCAATGTTAGCTGTTGTATCAACCAGTGCAAACGATAAATCACTTTCACTAAAAGAGTTCATCGAAGAAGGTTTTGAATCAAAAAACAATCAACCCATGCAAAAGTGACAACTTTGCAAAACTGACACAACTAATATGCATCTCCTGGCCACGTAAAGGGACCAAATCAATGTCCTTCTCGCACCTGAACCATAAACTGAAGACTCATGTATCTCAATTCTCCACAGAGCAAAACCTTAACAAAGCAGTCATAACGACATAACGGTAACTAGAACTAAAAAAGACTTAACACGAATTCAAAGAGACAATTAACTAACAGAAACAAACTCCTAATAGTATATTATCATGACAAATAAAATTATTTAGCATTATACCTTGCCTTTGGTTCCAGCGACATGGATAACTTTCATCTTTAACATGTCTTCTTCCAGATCGAGTAGCTGCAAATGGATTACACAAAAGCTTAATAATAATAATTCCATAGAGAAATAAATAAAAAAGTATAAAGAAAAAAAAAAAAAAAAAGAAACCTTGAGATAATCAAAGACAAGCTCGAATCGATCTCCTTTATTGCTCTTATCAGCACGACTTCGCTTCGTGATCAATGAAGACAAAGCAGCCAACGCTTCCTCGTACGAATCTCCTCCTGTCTTATTTTGCTTCATCACTACTAGATAACCAAACAACAAATGAGCTCGATCCAATAAACTGTAGTTAAATAGATATCGTTTTTTAAATCGTATGAAGTAAACCTGGAGGAGCTGCCATGTCGATCTGTTTTCTGAACGAACGAATCTGAAAACGGGAAAAAAAGTGAGGATATTCTAAACGAAAATATCCTCCGAGATTCTCGGGAAATAGTGAGAGAGAGAGATGATAACCTGAGAAGAGAGAGACGGAAGGTGTGGCTGCTGCTGGTAGGGGAGATGGTGGAGCCGTGATGAGGGAGGATGAATCGAGAGGTGGCTGAGAAACGCAGAGGTTAAACGGCACGGTTTGGTACGAGGTAGAAACGAAACAGCAAACATTCTGTTGTGTGCATTGCACCACTCTTCGTTGTCTTGTCTTAATCACTTTTGGCAACTTGATGGAGAAAGGCAACCATGATTTTATAACAATATTGGTAATTTAAATTCTATGTACTATAAGTCAACAAACGTCTGGGTGGTGTAGTCGGTTATCACGCTAGTCTCACACACTAGAGGTCCCCGGTTCGAACCCGGGCTCAGACACTTTTTTGCCTATTTTACAATTTTTTCATTTTGATCTTTTGTTCTTTATTACTTGGTTGCTTATGCTGCAGCTATAGGATTATTCTGAGGTGGGTTAGGGCAAAAGCTTGTATATAGCTTGGGAATTTAGGTGTAAGATCCTTATGATGAAGATGCAGATACAGACATTTTGACCAAGATCCTCATAATATATTCAATTAAAATATTTAACACACTTGACCAAGTTATTACTAACTGTTGTAGTGATTCTCATACTTTTTCAGAATGTGTTAGTGATTTCACTTCAAAATACTCTCTTTTTTATCACATAAATAGATCAAAACAGAATAGAACTGTGTTCAAACACAAAATCTGAAAACAGAGAGCATCTGAAACCTGAGAAGTGTTCCTTTTAAAATTTTTATTCTTCAAGACTTGACAAAGTTCTTGAGCGTTTTCAACCACAGTAAGTGCTCTTTACTATCCTTGTTGATCATATACTCATGCAAGAAGTTGATCATGCTCGGAGTTATCCCCCTAATCTCGATGTACCTATGGAAAGCCTTCCTTAACTTTTCATCCAAAACCCTGCACAAAGAAACCATCAAAGATCATAACTTCAAATTCTTATAACATCAAAAGCTCAAAACTTTCTCAATTACTATTATTACCGGAATGAAGGGCCTTCATAGGCAAGTTCATCCTTGGAAGGATCATCAGGAAACGTAACCCACATGTCCTTGATCACAATCTTGTCAGGAAAAGCAGTGCACCTAAACTCCAAACTCGGTCCTGTCTTCTTGGAGAGAGTTACTAAAAGAGGCACATTTGATTGCTTCGGCTTCTCTGGCTTATCCTCATGTTCTTCTTCTTCTTCTTCCTCTTCTTCTTCTTCACTCTCTTCGTCATCTCCTTTATCACCTGTCACAAGATTAGTCATGTGTACTTCAACTACAACACTCTCCTTGGTAATCTCTGGTCAATGTCACGATCTTGGATCCTGGTTTGTCTTCCATTTTGAAAGGAAACCACTTGGAGTTTCTTCAACCTAAAACAGAGGAGATTATAAACAGAGCTTCACTAAATCTTTATAGCTAAGATGTAATAAGATGTAAGTAAAAGGGTTTTACTCGATCGTAATCATCGGCTTGCTCGGCGAATCCAATCTCGGTTTCGATCACTCGGAGAAGCGGATCCGTTGAGGAAGCTTTCTTTCTAGCCGATGTGGAGAAGAGATTACTACGAGAAATGGACGGCGTCAGATGTCGCAGACGGCCATGAGCGGCTAAAGACTGATCCGGAAATGGGTTGATGGAGAAGCGACTTTTGCTGCAGCTTCCGACAAGCCGCGAGGCTGCGCGACGGACCAAACTCGCCATGTTGGTGTTGTGTCGGGAGAGAGAAGGGTTCTGATTTCCCTTTAAGGTTTAGTTGGTTAAATCATCGAACATTTTTAAACCGATCCTACTAAAACCGGAATTAACCAGAGTTGGCCCATGAAGACGTAAAAGTAAAACACACCAGAACCGCCAACGTATGGGCCTTATTGGGCCATCCCATTGATACCGTTTTCACAATATGAAACCCTAAGTTTGCTTTCTTTAAATAGAAGTTAAGCGGCGGCAAATCCGAAAATCTGTAACCTAGAAGAAAGTAGAGATGGATTCGATTCAGAGAACTAACGATTTTCAATGGGGAGATATAGGAGAAGATGACGACCTTGATTTCCTGCTTCCTCCTAGGCAAGTGATCGGACCAGACGACAACGGTATAAAGAAGGTGATCGAGTACAGGTTCAGCGACGAGGGAAAAAGAATCAAAGTCACGACGACGACACGTGTCCAGAAGCGAGTTCTCAGCCAACGAGCCGTAGAGCGACTGAGCTGGCCTAAGTTCGGAGACGCCGCACGTGAGGACGCTGGCCTCCACCTTACCGTGCGTTCAACAGAGGATATCCTACTTATAGCTCCTGGTAAAATATTAAAGTTCTGATAAACATTTTGCGTTTTGGTTTTAATAATGTTTTATGTTATTATGATTTTTGGTGGCTAATTAGCCAATCACATGTTAGCTTTATGGCTTCTGTTTGTGTGAATGGTCAGTAAGCACACCTATAACTAT
>JAAMPC010000605.1:0-21218 GCA_016771965.1 Brassica carinata
TATAAATTAAAATTTCTTAAAATACATATTCTGAGTTATATTCCATAAGAACGATCATTTTATTTTATGTCTATATATGGTTGTGCCAAAGAATTTCAGTTATACATTTATTTAATTTTGCTGCTGTGAATGTGATGTGAACCGAAGGGTCAAAGAGAAGGTTAGGTCGGAGCAGAATAATCGCATGCAAAGATGTTCGTTTAAAGTCAACGTCTGTAAACGTCTATCAATCTAACGGCTCTTATTTGAAACGATTAATTATATCGGCATTATTCTTTTTTTTTTTAAGTCAACGTCCGTAAGCTTGTTCTTTTTTTTTTAGCAAAATTATTAGTGAAGGTAAAGTTCTCCTATTAGAACTTTTAAGAGACTCTAAGAGAGTATTCAATTAGTCTAATTAATTATTTTTAATTAAAATTTATTATTAATTTACAATATACTATAATAATGATATTTTGATGTTAATAACCTCATTTTGAGAACTTATTTGGTTGATCTAACCGCACTCGGGGCCGGCTTGGATAGGAGGCGAGCGGTGCGATCGTCTCGGACCCAATCTGTTGTCTTCCTATTTCTTAATAGATAAGAGTTTGATTTTTTTTAAAAAATTCAAGTATATTTTAATATTAAAAATATGAAACCCATTTTTTTATATGAAAGTATTTTTTTTATTTTCATAGATTTACTTTTAAAAATACTTGTATTTTGAAAAAAAAATCATATATCTATCAGATTTTTTAAAGAAAAATAATAATTTAGAAATTAATTTTTTTTTTACTCAGAGCCATGACACCATTGAGCCGGCCCGAGTACACTGATCAATCGGCCCCTTCTTTGCTGTAATTAACAACGTTTGTTTCCTTGGAGTTTTTGCGTAGCGTTAATTTGGAGCTTAGTGTGAAACCAACGTGGTGTTCTTTTCGATTTAACGGGATTATAACGGGAGAACACACACATGTCAATCACCAGCGATTATGATAAAGTAAGTAAGCATAAGACTGTTAAACGGTGGATCTGTAACTGCATAATGAAACGCATGCATATACATTATAAAGTTATAGTAAGGAAATATTATATAATCGTTAATAGACACTGTTCTATATACATAAAGGAAGATATATGTGAAGCTAGGATCAGTACTTAAGAAACTTTGAGTATTCAACTTATTATACAGCCCATATATACTGATTAATCTATACATGTTTGTACGTACATGTGATAATGCTTGATAAACAGGATTAAGAGAAATACTTGAGAAGGTTTTGAGTTTTGATTATAATTTAGCATTACACACGGAAATGGAATTTTTTCCATTAGTATGTAAAAGTTTCCCGAATAGTGGGGGCTAGTAGCTTTTTATATACATTACAGATGGACTGCAATTGCTTGATGGAAATTAAACAAATAAAAAAAGATCGCGTCTATAATGTAAGACATTTTGTAACCTGTGTTTAGTTAAGAATTAAACACGAATTTTATTTCACTTCCACTACAATATTACACTACTCACAAAGACGATGATATGTAATATATATGTAGACTAATTAATAAGACTGTTTGTAAGGACCTTATGAAAGCTTTATAACTAAATTAATTATTAGCATGCATTAGGCATGAAAATATCATGATCTGCGAGAAACAAGAGATTAATATCCACACATATATTTTTTTTTTAACTTTATCCACATATATTTACGCAATGGATTATGTTATCAGTTACACATATATGAGGTATATTGTAATCACACAGAAACCACAATTACACAACTTAGCACATATATATACCAACCTCTGAAATAACATGAGCATACTTCTCATCGAAGCATGATATATATATAAATGACATCACGATTCATCAAACTATATATCTTCTGGTCTCTGGTCATGTCCTAAGCTCGACGAGGTTCCAACAATCTCACCGATAAAATCATGCGTCTGCAACGGCTGGGATAATATTGGAATATTACTATCAAAAGGATCATCATTGATAACCGAGTTCAGAAACGAAGAGAACTTGTCATCGTAACAGAAACCAAAGTCCTCATCACCAAATACGCTGACACTGATCTTGCCAGCTCCACTCCCGCTGCTAACGGTGGTATCATCGGTGTGAGAATTAGAATTAGGCTCTAGAAGGTTTTGTCCACCGGAAACTTCTTCTATAGGTTTACGAGTGTAGCTTGCATCAAGAGGCTTGTGGGTTTGAGGATCAATGCCCTGGCTTAAGAGTTTCTTACGGAGATGAGTGTTCCAGTAGTTCTTGATCTCATTATCAGTCCTTCCCGGTATCCTCCCCGCGATCAATGACCACCTTATAACACACAGTATATAAAAGTTATAAGCATGACTATAAACTCACAACGATATGATTGCTTACTAGCTAATCCTATATAACAAGCGTATATATATCTCATTTTTGTTACATTTTTTCATACAAATAAACAACTCAATCACTAGAACTATTCGCCCTAAAACCAGAAAAACTAGCTAGAACTATCTTTCCATTAAATACAGTAACAAGAATATGAAAAAGAGATTTTATTATTTTGTTGAAAAACTCAATCAACAATCAAAGTTTATGTCTATCACAAAAAAAAAAAAACAAAACAAAACAAAGACTCGCTACATGCCTATAGTGATAAAATGATCAAAAATATGTAATAGAATGAAATAATATTAATGTTTATGTAGAAGAAATCAAACCCTAGTTAACAAAAAAACATCACTAGTTTATGCCTAAACACACACGAACATATACATATAAACTATAATCGTTTATGTCATGTAATTAAAATACGAATAACTTAATTAACTTTTGTAGGTAATCTGAATAACTATAGTATAAAACATATATATATATATATATATATATATGTTCGCACTTGTTACCAATGAGGCGATGAAGGCGGAGGATGAGATCTTCCTCGTCGGGAGCGATACCACCGCGTTTTACAGACGGCCGGAGATAATTCATCCACCGTAGACGGCAGCTTTTTCCACATCGGAGCAAGCCAGCTCTTTTAGGAAGCGATCTCCACCTTCCTTCGCCTTCTTTCTCGATGAAGCTCACAAGAATCTTGTCCTCTTCCACCGTCCATGGTCCTCTCTTCATCCCCATCTTCGTGCAACACGGTGTCGTCATTTTCTTAGCTACCGATCTCTTCCCGCTAGATGACGTCATGTCCACCGTCTTCAACATAGTACTTCTCTATCTCTCTTTTAGCTAGGGTTTGGTGATCTCTCTGAGTTCCTCAATTGCTTAGCTTTTTCTCAATATACTCTCTCTCCCTCTCTCTCTTCGTTATTAAGTCTTATGATGTTGCCAATGAGGCTACCTATTTTTTTTTTGGCTCACTCTCTAGTCTTGGTGTTTGGTGATTACGCGTTTGTAGACTCAATTTACTTTTGTATACTTTTTTTTTCTTTCATCTTTTAGAGTGAGTACTACTACGCAAGTATGCATAATGGTTTCGCCAAAGCATATAACCCTTTAGCAAAATGAGTAATCTGTAACAACACGTACATATTAGTTAGCTGTCACATGTATAGAGGTGAAGACATATGTTAGTCACTATTATTGACAGTATATTTATAAGCCTTCCCATTCAAGCTAATGAGAAACATAATTTACAGCAGTTTTAATAGTCTGTAAATCCACAATTCCACAAACATCCAAATCGAAGTTCAAGTGACCAAATAGTTCATACGTCATGGTTGAACACGTTTTGGTCCTCATACATTTCCAACAAAACTGGAAATAAAAACGAAATTGCGTTTCAAACCACCGTGTGACATAGGCGGGTTAGATGCTTTCTTAATTACTCTTACTTTTGTAGTATTAAAGATCGACTTATTCTTGGGTTATCCCTAGGGTGAACCTCTACGTTCACCGACCAATAGAATTGTGTTATTTCATATTTGATATCTTTTAAAAAAGGAAACAAAATATTGTCAAATTATATTATCTTTTTAAAACTAATATGTAAAAAGAAATAAATAAAAAATAGTAGTAATTACAAAAAAAAAAAAAAATTAATGTCGTCAGCAAAACATTAAACCCTAAATCCTAATCCCAAAACCATAAATCCTAAACCCTAATTCATTGGGTAAACCCTAAACTCTAGGATAAATTTTAATTAAACTCTAAATCAAAATCACTAAACACTAAAACACTCAAGGATTTAGGGTTTAGAGTTTTAGGGTTTAGGGTTTAGAGTTTTAGGGTTTAGTATTTTTATTTAGAGTTTACGATTTATCCAAGGGTTTAGGGTTTACCCAAAGGTTTAGAGTTTACCCAAAAGTTTAGGGTTTACCCAAGGGTTTAGGGTTTATGATTTAGGGTTTAGGGATTAGGATTTAGGGTTTACTGTTTTGCTGACGACGTTAAAAAGATTTTTTTTTATTTTTTTTATGTAACTTGTTTTTTTTTAACTTTTTATTTTAAAAGTATAATATAACTTGACAATATTTTGTTTCCTTTTTTAAAAGATATCGAATTTGAAATAATGAAATCTTATTGGTTGGTGAACCTAGAGTGAACCCAAGAATAAATCTTAAAGATCACATTACTTTTTTGTCAAATTCAAGATCACACTATTATAAAACCATAATTTGAGTGGGCTATAACATCCGCATATCCTCCTTAACTGTACTTGGAAATCAAAAACTATGAAAAGTGTTAAAACGTGTTGATAATACGTTCATTAATGAATACTAACCACCTCAATTTTAAAGCAATTAATTAACAATGACAGAAACTAAATGAAAGAAGCGATTTCCCTTTAATATTTGAACCGACTTTTTTAAAAAACGATGAAAATTTCATTCAGTGTCTTAACAGATAAGGAAATAAATAGTGGGGTGAATTCGTCAAGAAAGAAAAGATAAAGGGCCCTATAAGAAAACAACAGTAGTCAATATCCAACTAAAAAACCTTACTTGAGTCATGTGCAGCCAAAGCTTAGTCGCCTTTTCCAGATGTTCAACCGTGTTAAAACTTAAAAAGTAACTTGAAAACATTGTTAAGCTTCATTTTGTTCAGGAAACTTACACTGCCTTTCCTTTTTTTCTAGATACTGGAGTCCACCAATCATTTATCCACTGATTCAAATTGCTTGGCGTCAATCAAACATTTGATCCCCAACCTTGTGCTCAAGAATGGGAATCTTGTTTATCAGATTAGTGCACTGTTCAATCTGTGCAAGATAAACAAGAGGAGGCAAGAACACGCGGCTGAGAACGGAATCATACCACACCTGATGCTTTTCATCATGTCTGACTCTCCTCTAAAACAATATGCATTGCTGCTCCTATGTGATATGATGGCTCACGCATCGCAAAACTCAAGAGAGCAGTTAAGAGCTCAAGGCGGTCTGTACTTTTACCTGAGTTTGCTGGATGATGAGTATTGGTCAGTGATAGCATTAGATTCAATTGCTGTTTGCTTATAAGCAAGAGCTCAAGTTCTTGAATGCAGGAAACTAATCAAGGTTTTTTATAAGTAGTATATTTTCCAAGTTCTTGCTCGTCTTTTTTCTAAACCGTGGGTGTTGAGTGACCGACCTCTCTGCTCAAAGCACTTCACTTCAATACAGTTTTGTAAGTGTATCTTCTTGTTTTACAATTCAGCTTAGTACTTTCTTGTAAGATTTTTTTTGTGATATGGTAACATATTCTTCAAGGTATGCAGGTATAGTAGCACAACTATGAAAGACAAAAGTAGGTCATCCGTATCCACTTTGTGTCAAAAGAGTCTCTCCATCTACACGCTCCACTGATAAAGAGTCATTCAAGAACAATCGAAATCACTAACTGGTCCATGATCAATGGCACTTGTACATTAGTAATTTTAAGCAATTTCATTAAGTTAATTGCTAGAGATAGATTCAAGACCGTGCTATTGACACTTTAATTAATATTTCTTGAGAAGATCTCATGTTAATTTTTGTTTTTAGAGTTAAAACTTATAAGCCCCATTGACGCTCATACACTATCCCATTGACGCTACTACACTATCTTGGTAATATATATAGTCAAACTTGCAGTTTGGTTTGGTTCAAGAAACCGCAGGTTTAAATGTTTTTATGTGACAGGTTCTCTATGGAGATATCAGCTAAAAATACAGCAAGAATAAATGTGAACCTATAACATTGGAGCGTATCTCTATAGTCAACAAATAACAGAGATTACTCAAGCAGATAGGATCTTTATTATACGCACAAATAAAATCCTCAAAACCGCACTTCTAGAATGAATCTAAAAAGCTTTGAAGAAGAACTATGTGCGATCCCCAATTCAAGATTTAATCTAAATTTTCTGGAAAACAAAAACTGTGGAATGTGCAAAATCAAGAACAATGAAAACACTTTAAAAACAAAAGGTGCTCAGGATTTGAATGAATGGTTGGGAAGTATTTCTCCTCAAGAAAAAATTCAGATTAACGAGATTACATAAACCCATCATCACTGCACCAACTTTGCTATTCAAAACAAAACATTCAAGAAAACATACTGAATCTAAAGAAGATGAAAACGCAGCTATTATGTAGGGTTTGTAGAGGTTAACCGTATTTATAGGTGTCGCATTAGGTTTCCACGCGTTTACTCGATGTTAATGGGCCTTATTACTTTGTTTGGGCCCATTATTTTGTGATAGTTAACGTCAGGCCTATAGGCTTTCGCTGCTCCACACACAAAAGACAAGATTCTGCTTTAAGACATCACATAACTAACAATCTTGAGATGAATGTTAACATGTACGATTGGGACACAAACATAAGTTGTAACTTGTAGATTACATTTGCATCCCCGCTAACGTGGTACTGAAACTCGGCAAAACAACAAAGAAAAGCACAACTGTACTTTTAGATGATTACTCAAATCAAAGTTATTTGCGTTTGCAAACGCGCAGAACAAATTAGGTTTACAATTTTGGTTTTTATCTCTAGAGAAAAAAGGATATTTGTTTATACAATTTGTACCGAAAACAAAAAGAGAGCAAATAATTGAGACCTAGATAGGTCAATAGCTGCTCGTGATTTCTTATGAGGTAAGTTATATTCAGCCAATCAAGAAAAGTTGTATTCATATTTAGCTTTTGCTTAATAGGATTGGTTTCCTTCCATCAACACTCTGTGTCATCATCCACTTTTCTTTTCGTTCGCAGGCCGTAAAGTTGAATATTGATAAAATAATTTTTGAACATGGAGAACATTTTGGAAAGGAGGAAACACACGCAGAATATTATTGATCACACCAAAAAAGTAGCGGCCACTAACAAAAGCCTTTCAGGGCATTCCTCGAAGCCACAAGCATGAACTTTAAAAAAAAAACTAATACCATCCCATATGGCTTAACATGCTAGTGTCTGCTACCATCCCATACTCCGAATATAACTTAGCTACTTAGTTGGTAGTTTGTGTCAGGTTGGTCTGAAACTTAGGTAGTGTAAAGTTAATCCGATAGGTCTTTGACGCTAAAATTAGATTGCGTTTCAACTTTTAGCTAGTTATATGAAAATCAGTATTGACCAGTTTCTTTTTTGTAAGATTTACATTTACTCTCATTTTTGAGTTTAATTGTAAAGTTTGATGCATTTAAGGTTGCAAAGAGATCCCTCTCGTTGTTGCCACCGTTGGGAGATTATTTGTTATATTCTGTTCTGAAAAGTTATTCCGCTAGAATATCATTGGGTAAACTCCGAGGCCATAAACATGATATATGATAATAACCACACATTTCAACGGTACCCAAAGCATCCATAGTTTCACGGCTCATATCGCATCATTGATCATACCACTCGAAGATGTGAGGTCGGTTACTATTATCATTTGTGCGGACTTTGTGGATCCCATAAGCATATATGTAGTAATAATTACGAAACATATATAAACACAAACACTCATGCAATTACATCAAAACCCAATAATATATAATTGTCCAAATATTAGAAGCAATAACAAAAGAACTCATACTATAAAAATAAACAGAAGTAAAGGTAAAACAAAGTATCAAACCTAACTCTATGGTATGTAGAGATCGGTTTAGAAGAGAAACCCAGATGCCAAAGCAACAACAGATGCAAACAATGCCGGGACGAACATAGTGGCATCAGAAGTAGGACTTGGAGCTGGAGACTCTGTCGTCTGAGCCGCCGCCTTTCCTACGGCTGAGAAAGCCACAATAGCCACCATCAACACCACCATAAGCTTCATCTTCATTGACTCCATCTCTCCTTTTTGTACTTTGAAGAAACTTAGTCAAGAGATTGTTTTGGATCGGTTTTGTTTTTGGTACGTTGATGAAGTTGTGGTGGGTGGCCTTGTGGTTTTGAAAGAGTATTTATAAGCCAAATGCGGGAATGTTGATTCCTAGAGACGGGGCTATCTGTGAAATAGTTTATTACATATTTTACGTAACTTTTTAGTAAAGAAAAAGGTATCTGAATTGCAGCAATGAAAATATCAGCTCTATAGAAGAAAAAACAATACGTACTCGTCTACAATCGATGTATGAAAGAAATATTTCAATTATATTTACATTAGTTTCTGTAAATAATCCTAACTAGTTTGCATAAAGATTGTTGCTAGCTCTTTGAAATGTAGCCCCAGTGAATTAAATATACAACTCAATAAGCACTTAGCATATAAATATTTTGAAAATAATATTTTTGATATGTAAATGTGAATGTAAATTATACTATTCGTACATAAGAAAGAAACAAAACAGGTTGTCCAAAGATTTTGAACAGCTGGCAGAGATTGGCTGTAGCTTGGCCCAAACGATGTTGTTGTCTTTCTCAACCACTCTGTTCTTTCTTTACAACCTCACCACTCATTCATTATTAAAGTTTCATATTCTGTTCTTTCTTTAGATACCTTAGTGTGGATGATTTATCTAGAGGTTTTAGGTTCTAGAAGATGTCTTTGACATTCATCTTGATTGAAATTCGATTTTTCATAATATGGTCAATATACAGATTACAGATGGTAAACTCTATAGACGTTCGAAACATATCTACTGCATTTTCCATTTTTATTCATTACTTTTATCAGTCTATATGACATTTCATATTCATTGTATCGAGCTTCAGGTTATAATAATATATGTATGGTCTCCACGTTTAACAATTGGCTTGTTCTAATAAAAGAGAAGTTTAATTAAGACTGCGTATCCTTATTTTGACTCATTATTCGTGAATCTGAAGATAGCGTGTGAAGTGGGAACACGCATTACCTAGATTAAGATGAAATTCAAGAGCTTAAAAGATTGGGACTTAACTTAATTAGTTATAACATCTTTTGTGAATTTTGTAACTTCTGACAGAACTTAACTCTTAAGGTGATTGCGTAACTAAATAACTTAAACTATTGATAATGCTTTTTCCAACGTTCACATTTTCATATCATACCAAACTATGAAAATGACCAACCACCCTCTTTCCCAACCACACCGGTTTAATTTCTTCTAATGTCGGCCATTAATTTTTTAAATCATATTAATGTACTGTTTTATACTATTTGTTTTCACTATACGATAAATAAAACTAAGCCGGAAAGCCTTTTTTTTTGGACAACTAATAGCCGGAAAGCTTGAACACCGAACATGCATTATTGTAAGCATGTGGTTTCGCTACAATGTGGCCCCAACTTATGGAACTAATTGTTGTTTTCTCCTCAGTTCCCAAACAATATGAGTTGTTCTTTTTCATTTTGCATAACAAAACATATATAAATAATACTCATGAAATCTATATAGGTATTTTTTTGTGAAAGGGCATACCTATATAGATGTGTACTTCATACATTTCATGAATATTGGTTTTCTAGTTTTTATTAATGAAAAAGATCTTCTATATTTATATATATATATATATATATGTACTTCATATTAACCAAAGTCAATAAACATATATATACTTGGATTAGTCTCTGGGAAGCAAACAATCCGAGCTATATCAATCAAAAATTAACTAACATAGAAAATTAATCGTTAGAAAAGTCAGTTATTAAATACTTTTAATATTGTGAAAACCATAGTTGACATATATGCTTTATACATAATTCCACAAACAATTAGGCTTTTTTATATCCTTTTCATTCGGTTAAAGTTTCAAATGTAAACCTTTAGCGACCAATGCTAGATTGACAACAATGATTTCGTACACTTTTATTTTGAAAATCGAAAGTTGTGTTGGAGTTTGAATTCAATTGCTTTTTTCGGCTCTCGTGTTTATACAACCTATTTACAGTTCCTTGTTTGAAATCTTCACATATTTGCTATCTATTTCCATGCATGTTTACGTTACGGTTTTTTTTTTCAAGAGGCTGAAATAAGTACCCACAGTAATTAAAGTAAGTAACTAGCTCGTAAATAATCTTGATACTTAGCTGAACTAGCTCGTAATTTCAAACACAAACTACTAAGCATAAACTTAACGGCAAACCTTAATCTTTACGGAAGATTAAACCAAAAGATTTTGCGCGGCGTGGCTACCATAGCTCATAATGTGCAAAAGTGGACTCTGCGTACGTAAGTTTGCTTCCTCTTTGTGGTGCAACCGTTAAAAATCAGCACCGTCTGCCAGACTGCCACTTGAACCGTCACAATAGAGTAGTTGAAAACTGAAAATCACATAGTTATACTGCTGCAAGAAAACAGAAAACTGTGAACTACTACTACTATGATGGCGTGTGAGGACTCAAAACCGCCACTTTGATACATTAACTCATAAGATTAATTGTTGTGGTCGATGTAGCTACATTGATCTTGAAATATCCATCAGTCAACGCATGCACATAAAAAAACGGCACGCAAGTGAAAAGTACTGTTAACTCATCCACAGTAGTGAGTCACTTCTAAAAGGATCCATCGTCTTATACTCTTAGTGCTTTAGCTAGGTAAAATCCACAACCATATTAGCAAAACAAGTGACATTTCTTTCTTCGTTGTTTTTTCCAGAGAAATGGTTTGCGTGTTGCGTCTGACTGAACTCACCCGTTTTTGTTGGCTGTGTAAGGTGGAGACAGCCTTGTATGTGGTGCTGACTTGAACTAAAGAAGTCAAGAGTCAGATTTTTGTGTTGCAATGAGTACAGAGAAGAGAGTTAGATGTATGAAGTTGGAGAAAGATCAAAGCTCTGTAATGAAGAATCAACCAATTGTTTAGTTAAGCGGAAGCTAATCTCCAATTATACCTATGTAAAGCCGGACGGTAGAGTAGTGATCAAAGAGGGAACATATTAGACATACGCGTGAGAGAGAATGTGATATTACTTAAGCCACAACTTCACTCCCCATTCCCCCCATCTAGTTACATACTTACATGGACACTTTAATACAAAGTTAAAAATAAGACAAACATCAAAAACTTTCCATCACCTAAGGAGAGCTTACACAATACATCATCACTAACTGAGTTTTGTTTTTTTTTCACTACAGCCATTACTACACAAGGAGGATGAAATATTACAAAGACTGAAAGAAACATAAAGCTGAGTACACACTATGCACGCCACCGTTATGGACAGTTCTTGTTCTTACCAGGACCACCATAGTAAAAGAAATGTCCCCAATCATCATTACTTCCCGTTTGAACATCATAACAGTTAGATTTCTCCGTGAACGTTCCCATCCTCTTCGGTGCTTTAAGGTTATTAGAACTATCGACCACTTGTATGTTCCTAAAGTAACTCGCTTTGCTGAAACCTTCTTCCGGAAAGTGCCCACTTCCCATTTGCGTCCAAGTGTGGTGGCCACCTGACTGCGAGTTCACAACCTCTCCTCCCCACTCGATCATTGACGCACTCTCTGTAAGGTAAGAGAAGAGAAACGATGGCCAGTACCCTAAAACATACCCGTTACCGAACTGCATCCACCAATGTCCCTCCTTTGGATCCTGAGACAAGTTAAGTTTCAGTTTTTGTTTTAGAGCATAAGAGGTTTGAGGTGTGACATATAAGTACCTTCCAGATTAGGATACTGATATCATACTGAGAGTTACGGTATCCAGAGACTGGTGAGATGCTTGCTCCCATTGCTATGTCACTGTTGATTTGAATGAAGCCTGAGCAGAGAAGGTTGTAGCAACCAGTAGCTTGGTAGGCATCACTCTGCAAGACAAAAATGATACAAACATCATTGTATATTATTATAAAAAGAGTTCTAAAAATCGGTTCTAAACAATAATCTCCTATCAAGCATCTAATTGCCTCCTAACGATTTTTTGAACATTTTGATTATACATAATTTAATTCAGTGGGAGTTTTGAAAAAATCTTACAGTCCAGTAAGTGAAGAGTCTTGTATTATTGTCTCCATATAGATCCGGGCTCACCTGTGATACAAATCCAAAACAACTCAATCATACACAAAGTCATCTTTGCATCATCTCCAAGTCATGACAAAAGTCTCTTACCTGCCAACCAGCTTCAATGCTGTTAAGATCTTGTCCAAAGGAACCACCCAAAAGCCATATCTGTGACAAGCTGAACTCGTTTGCGTGCTGTATCTTTGGCTCCCACACATTCAAAGTCGCTTTAGCTCCATAGTACTTATCTCCTTCCACATAAGCTATGGCGTGCTAAGAATCAAACCAAGGTACAAGAAAATTAGCCTCAGGAGAGCAAACAAAGCTATACGAAACAAATGATTACTACAACTCTCACCTGATGACCATTTTGGTTGATGAGGTCAGGTTCAGCAGATTTAGGAATGGGAACAGTTTTGTGTTTCTTCTTGCCGTATCTTTTAACAGAACTTGCTCTCAACACATCATCCTCTTTTGTCCTCCTCATCGGAATGGTTCCTTCAGAACATTTACCGTACCGATGCCATAACTGAGGGATGTGAGTTTCTTTCGTCTCCTTTGGCTTTGCAGATGCTTTGTTGTCATCAAAGAGTCCTTCAGGATGGTAACTAGGCCTCATCTGAACACAACAAGTAACCAAAAAAAAAAAAAAATCAGCATTAGAAGAAAGCATTCAAAGAAAGAAAGAAAAACATCATTAGTGAAATTTTGTTTCTGTGAACCTGAATCTTGTGGTCTTTGAGGAAAGGGTGGTCGAAAGCTGGCTGCTTTGAGATAGGAACACAGTCGATTATATCTCCATCTGGACTCTGTTTAACCACAAAGAAGAAGAAAAAAGTTGAAAAAAACTTAAATCAAACAAAGTAAAGTTCACACTAATACTCTCTATGTCACTTGAAATTGTGCAAGAATAAAATATCTTGAGATTAGTAGTAGCTAAACTAGTGTGGTTTAGCCACATAATGAGAAAACCATTGATTATTGTGGTCATTAGCATGACATAAAGTTACTCAAATCATCATTCAGCAGAAGAGAGAAAGCACGAATCTTTCATTTTGCAATCAAACACAGACTAGTGAGGAAAAGAGAGAGTCTTTTTGAACCTGAATGGTCTTAACAGCAGGTTTGTTCAGCCTATTCAAGTGCTTCTTCACCTCTAGCTTCTGCCTTGACGCGCCATACCTCGCTGCGCAGGATAGCGATATCGTACCAAATAGCCATAAACACACTAGTAAACCTCTGTTCAACTTCACAAAGCTAAAATGCACCGCTACCATTGTCGCAATATAGCTCGGAAACTTTCACACACACACACACACTAAGGAAGGCTAGAGTACAAGAATATATCTTAAGAGCCCTCAATGAAAAGAACACTAACTAGAAGATGTTCAAACAAGACAATTGATAAATTGTTCCGTCCGTGAAGGTGTGTCTGGTTTTCTTCTTGTCGCTAAAATCCAACCACACTTGCAAAAATCTTAACTTTCTTAAACTCCGCTTTGAGTGAGAGAGTAAAAAGTGGAAGGTCTCTCTCTCTCTCTCTTCTCCACTTCACTTTTTCTTGTCCCATGGGTCCCATCTAATATTTTTAATTAATTGTCATCGTTAGCTGTCATTAAGCCTCGACACGGATCAGATATCTGTTTCCCAAAATTTTAATATTTGTGATTTGCTTTGATTTTAATGGATATTGATTTTTAGTATTTGTTTTGCTTGAAGATTTAAGAATATCCGAAATTTTTGAATCGAAATGAATAACGAATCGAATCAAATTTAACAGATAAAATGTTCAGGTTCTAACTGTCATTATCTTTCTTTGAGATTTTAATTGGGACGAATAAATATATAATCTTTAGTTATTTTCCCGCCTCCTATACGGTGATTAGCGACATTATTAAAGCTTTTCCCGCCTCCTATACGGTGATTAGCGACATTATTAAAGCTTTTCCCGCCTCCTATACGGTGATTAGCGACATTATTAAAGCTTTTCCCGCCTCCTATACGGTGATTAGCGACATTATTAAAGCTTTTCCCGCCTCCTATACGGTGATTAGCGACATTATTAAAGCTTTTCCCGCCTCCTATACGGTGATTAGCGACATTATTAAAGCTTTTCCCGCCTCCTATACGGTGATTAGCGACATTATTAAAGCTTTTCCCGCCTCCTATACGGTGATTAGCGACATTATTAAAGCTTTTCCCGCCTCCTATACGGTGATTAGCGACATTATTAAAGCTTTTCCCGCCTCCTATACGGTGATTAGCGACATTATTAAAGCTTTTCCCGCCTCCTATACGGTGATTAGCGACATTATTAAAGCTTTTCCCGCCTCCCTATACGGTGATTAGCGACAGTTTAAAGCCGTTTCTTTTGAAATATTGTGATTTAGTTATACTCCGTCTGTTTTGATCAAAAAAAAAAAAGTTAAACTCCTTCTCTCTGTTTTACATGCAAGTAGTTTAGACTAAAAATACTATTCCCTTTTACCCACTCTAAGTGGGTTTTTAATGTTTTTCTTTTATCCAATTTTAAGTGATGTTCTCTTTATCCTATATATAATTTATTGTTGTTTGAAAATTTTGGCCATTACAATCTACATCTTTTTATTGGTTGAATTAGTTTAATTTAATACTAATACATAAAAATTTGTATTTTCTTAATATTTGTGCAAAAACCTAAAACACCACTTAAAGTGGGACATAGGAAGTAATATTAAGGAAGTTGTTACTTTAAAAAATAAGAATATTTAATTAATAAATTCAACCAATTAAAAAATTTGATACAAATTTGTTTCGTAAAATATTTTTTTGCATATATATAAGATAATTTTTTTTAAAAAATAGTGAATCTACGTATTTTATAAATTTCTTAAACCTAGTTAACAATTATAATAAGACAAAACTTAAGAAAAAATTATAATTGTCATAAATTTATTCATTTTTTTTTTATAATTTATTCATTTTCTTTTATGTATTATTTTTATATATATAATAATGTGAATAAAATTTGTCAAATCATATGTTAGAATAACAATTATATAATTTTATGCATTTAAAACTTTAAATATAATAAAGATATATATGTATTTATATATTACCGGATCGGATCGGATATCTGTTTCCCAAAATTTTAATATTTGTGATTTGCTTTGATTTTAATGGATATTGATTTTTAGTATTTGTTTTGCTTCGAAGATTTAAGAATATCCGAAATTTTTGAATCGAAATGAATAACGAATCGAATCAAATTTAACAGATAAAATGTTCAGGTTCTAACTGTCATTATCTTTCTTTGAGATTTTAATTGGGACGAATAAATATATAATCTTTAGTTATTTTCCCGCCTCCCTATACGGTGATTAGCGACATTATTAAAGCTTTTTCCCGCCTCCCTTAGTTGGGATGGAATAGAACCAATGAAACCTCTTGTGGTTGTGGAACATAAGACCATGCTCTCTTTCTTCAAAAACATCCTCTCTATTGAAGGGTAAAGATTGCTAGAGCTGGTCGAATCAATACAGTTAAACGATAAGAAACTAACAATCACCTCACTTTTTATAACTAACCAAAGTGCTATATATGATTAGTTAAAAAAGACAATATTTTTTTTTTAAATGGCTAAGAAAAAACACTAACGTTAACGCTGTCTACGAAACCCGAAATTCTAAAAATCTAAAATCTAAACCTTAAACCTCAAATCGTAAACTCTAAATCATAATTCCTAAACCTAAACCATAAATTCTAAACCCAAAATCCTAAACTCTAAACTCAAAACTCCAAACCATAAACCCTAAGCCATCAATCATAAACCCTAAACTCTAAACTTTAAATCATAAACCCTAAACCCAAAACTCTAAACTATAAACCCGAACTCTGAACAAGTGATGGGTTTAGGGTTTAATTTAAAGTTGTGTTTTGGGTTTAGAGTTGATTTAGAATTTAGAGTTAGAGTTTTATGTTTATGGTTTAGGATTTTAGATTTAGAGCTTAGGGTTGGTTTAGGATTTTGAGTTTAGAGTTTAGGATTTAAAATTTTGGTTTTAAGTTTACGATTTGGGGTTTAAATTTTAGGTTTTAGGTTTAGGGTTTAGATTTTTGATTTTTAGAGTTTCGGGTTTTGCAGACGGTTTTAACGTCAGTGTTGTTTTTCTCAACCATTTATTTTTTAATTTTATTACATTTTTTAATTAACCATACAAGGTATTTTGGTTGGTTATAAATGGTGAGGTGAATTTAATCATTCAGTGAATTTAAGTACTGTTTAAGAAACTATACATACAGTGGACAAAGTAATTAATTTAAGCAACCACATTAATTGAACAAAACGCCATTAGGAAGGCACCCAGAACATCTATTTTCCATTTTACAACTATATATAAATCACCACATACATTACACATAACACAATGTCCATGATAAGTCTGGTAAGATCAAACTCTATGGTTCATTCACATAATCACATATAATTTGTTTTATATTTGAGGACTACATACGGTCAAGATTTATAGTCCGGAATTTTCGGTAAAGCTAAAGGCTACCTAAACATGTATAATCCATAAAAGGCACAGGAGAGTTATGATGAGAGTAGGAGAAAAGCACGTAGAAGATTTTCATAATAGTGACATGACGTTCATGACTCGTGACTATACGATAAGGACGTGGAGCCCCAGGCTTTTCTTATCGCATCCTCTTTGTTTATTTATATATTCTTGTTTAATGGCGCTCCATTATTGTGTTCATAATGCGAATCTTTTCAAATTGCTTAAGATTATCTTCTTTCACGTAAAAATCTTTCAAACGATGAATAGATCCAACGATCTCTATTCCCTAGCATGATAGTATTCATAAAACGAATCGTGTGAATGAGTAATTCTGTATGATTTTGTCAAAAAAAAAAGTGCATTTTGTCTTCGGTGCAACATATTGATACATGTGACTTTTTCACTTTATTATTATTTTTAGTTGAATGATTATTAGCAAGAGAAGAGCCTCGAATCTAATTTTGACGTGTTCCTATATGTAATGAAAAATGCCATGCAATGTAATTATGGTAACAACTAACAACAGAACAGAATTACGAATTGTAAAAAGAAATAATTTAATTTTCACAGTTAAAATTAAAAAAGTCGATCTCTCTGACTCTGTTCCCAATGCAGAATCCCTGGAAGCTGCCTGGCTCAGCCTCCGCCCTGAGCCCTCCGCTGTCCGCCGCTGGTGAACCCCCTCCTCCGCTGTCCCTCCCTCCTGATCCCCCAGACCCATCCACCCCTCTTTCTCCTCATGAATACCCTCCCCTATCCTCTTCTCCTCCATCCAAATCTAGATCTAAGGCCAAAACCCTAATCTCAAATGAATTTTGGTTCTTCCCTCTTCTACTACTGAGACTGTGCTTCTAGATGTCACTATGACACTACAGCCAGAATCAGCCAAAAAAACTTGCCCCACCATAACTGGTCTTCAAAAAGGTCTTACATCAAATTTGTTATCTCTAACTCAAACTGGTCCCCTCTTTGGATCTATCCCTCAAACCATCCTATCTCCTGAAACTATTCCACCTTCAACCTCCAACCCCATTGACTTCTCTGTCCACAAACCAAAATCGTCCTCCCCCCTTCTTACCAACAAAGCCGCTTCTCCTATTTTCCCTCCTTCCTCTGTCCAGACTGAAGCAAGCAAAAAAAAACTACCTATCTTTCCTCTTCCCCAATCCCACACTCAAGCTCAAACACCCTCTCTTGTAGAAAGGTTGAGATCTTATGAAGATAAAACCCTCCAAAGACTTGCGCCTATTACCATTTCAGAGACAGGACGTCCAAGAGTCCTTATTCCTGATGTTGTCTTTGAAAAAGGTGCAGAGTTACACAAGGATTTTATTGTTTGCTACTACAATGGTAAGCCGCCGCCATTTAACCAGATCCAGAGTGTCTTCAACCACATGTGGGGAAAAGGTAAAAAGTTAGAAATTCACAACAATCCACTAAATCGATCTACTCTGGTTAGGATTCCTAGTGATTACCTGAGGCAAAAAATTCTTGAAAAATGTATCTGGTATGTTGGAGATTCTATGTTTCATACCGCGCAATGGAGTTCCGAGCACTCGATGTCTACCCCTCCACTGAAAGCAATAAGGATCTGGGCTCACTTGATAGGCGTTCCTCTCGACCTGCGCTACAATCAAGGGTTAGTTTAGTTGCAGGTTTGGTTGGAGAACCAAAAGAAACTGATGATTTCACTAGGAACCTAGTGAGTCTCACTGTTTCCCATGTGAAAGTGGAAGTCGACCTGACTAAGCCGCTCCCATCTGTTGTTGAATTTGAGCACCAGAGCGGTGAGGTAGTTGAAGTCCAAGTCACTTACCCCTGGACCCCCCCAACCTGTTCCCATTACCATGAGCTTGGGCATATTGTCCGAAACCGTCTCCTCTATACCCCTCCTCCCCCTCCCCTTCCAACTCCTCAGAAAACCACCCATCCAGCTCCTCCCCTCCAAAAAACTCCCTTCACCTCTTCCTCAAAGAATCCTCGTCCCTTGCCACCTAAAACCCAAACAAAAAAATCTACTGTTTATGTCCAAAAACCCCTCCAGTCCAAGCCTTTAAATCCCCCCATCTCAACTTCCTCTCAATTTGCTGCTTTAATAAATCTGCCCACTGATTTCTCTCCTGCGCATTTAAATAATCAGCTGATTTTAGCCTCCACCCCAGAGCCCCCACTTCGTCCCTCTCTAAAGCGCTCCAGCTCCTCTCCAACACTGTCGCCCCCTCACCTTTCTCAAAACACTTGCCCAAACCCTTTCATCCTTCATACCTCTAAATCCACCCTTTCTCTTCCACCAAATCCAAATGAACCTACCCTTTCACTTCCACCAATTCCCAAAGCCCACCCTGATATTTTTGCCTCCCCAAACTGCCCTAAAAAGCTCTTGTCCCTTGATTCTCATGCTATGAATGAGGATCCCCCTATTTCTTCTTAATGAGTGTAAAACTCTTTTTTTTTGGAACATCTGTGGTCTAAATGACCCGGATAAACATCGGATTTTTGTAGACTGGCTTCATACTAGTAAACCGCTCTTCGGGGCTATCTTGGAATCTCATATAAAAGAACTTTCTTTGTTACACTTAATGGCCACGTTATGCTCTGGCTGGCACTATGTCTCGAACCACCTTTCAGATGCTGATGGCAGAATCATCCTAATCTGGAAGGACCCTCTGAAGCTTCAGGTTGTTCATTAGAGCAGGCAAACTCTAACCTGCCTGTTGACTCTTCCCAACAAAGAACCCTTCTACTATACTGCAGTGTATGCCTCAAATCTTGCAGAAGAGAGAAATGATCTGTGGACTGACCTCTTACAACTTCACTCCGCTTTTGATTTACAAAGCAAGATGTGGTTTATTGGTGGAGATTTCAACCAAATCTTACATCACGCGGAGCACTCCTCACCCACTGCGAACTCCCTAAACAGCCAAATGTACCTTCTACAAGACTGCCTCCTTCAGACTGGTTTATTCGATCTGCGTTTCAATGGTCCCAACCACACTTGGAAGAATAACCAGCCTGACTCACCAATAGCAAAGAAACTGGACAGGCAGCTTGTAAACAACAATGTCCTCACCACCTATCCCCACGCCATAGCCACCTTCCTTCCACCTTCCATCTCAGACCACACACCCTGTCTAACAGACCTCGCCTATCAGTTACCTAAAGCCGGAACTAAACCCTTTAAGTTTCAGAACTACTTAACCAAACGTCCTGGGTTCACTCAGCTGATAGCGGACGCTTGGGCTCAGGCCGGAGGCTTCTGCTGCAATCTAACGGGCCTGTGTTGGAAGCTAAAACTCATCAAAAAGGATTTGAAACTTCTAAACATAGATAACTATTCAAAAATACAGGAGAGAGTGAAAGAAACTTACTGTTTGCTTCAAATTGTGCAGGTACAAGCCCTTCAATTGCCCACGTCTCAGAATTTCAGAAAGGAGAGAGAACTAAATCAGCGCTGGCAATTCCTAAGACAGATATAAGAGTGCTATTTCAGGCAGAAGTCTAGGATTAACTGGCTTAGAGAAGGAGATCTAAACACAACCTATTTTCATAGAATTTGCCAAGTGAGAGCAAGTTAACGAAGAGGTGGTGGTGATTCAGGGAAAAAAAAAAAAAGGGGAAATCGTCGGAGATAGAGAAAGCAGAGTCGTTTTCAGATCGTGAAGCTCAAAACAGAGAAGAAAGCATATCTTCTTCAGGTATCCTCCCAATCTCTTCTTTTTTTTTTTTTTTTTTTTGTATTTGTATTTGTTTTGATTATTTGTTTTTGTGTTACTTGAATCATATGATTGATGAGTGCCCTGCCCTTTACCACTGCAAAGTCAGAGCCTTTTATGTCTCTCTGCTTGTTGTACCTTGTACTACCCTCCTCTGCCTCTTTTCACCTCATCTCTCTCTGTACTTTTCTCACAAGGTGGTTTGATTTTACCCATGGAACCCAATGGCTACATGAAAGAAACAAAGAGAATGAATGGTGGTGTTGCTGAAAGCGAGCTTGATCCATGGACTGCATGGGCTTACAAGCCTCGCACTATCTCCCTTCTCCTTATTGGCGCTTGCCTTCTCATGTGACTCCCCTCTTTCCCTCCTTTGCTTTGCTTTTCTTCTCCTCTCTGTGTCACACACAATCCTCATGTTTGTTTTATTTTTATTTTTGAATTGAGTTAGTTGGGAAAGTGGAGCTCTTGATCCTGACAGCACTACTTCTGATGATATTGTCACATCTGTTAAAGGTTCTCTCTTTCTCTCTCTTTTTCTATGTTTTTCTTTTTCATTTGAATCTATTATTACTTAACTCTATTCTATGTTTCTAGGGGTGTGGGCTATGATTGCTGTCTTTCTTGCTTACTCTCTGCTCCAGGCTCCTTCAACGTAAT
>JAAMPC010000606.1:0-21205 GCA_016771965.1 Brassica carinata
TAAACGTTTTCAATATATTTTATACACTCCTTCTTATTTGCATGATTGATGTTTTAAATTTTATTTTGTATTTGAAAAATAGATGTTTTAGAAAGTAATTAATGCATTTATTATTAAAATTAAAATATAAATTAAAAGTAATCAATTTAGATTGATATTTTAGTTTTTAAAATTAAAATATAAAACTATGAGTGATGAAAATTTATTGGTAAAACTAAAAAGTAATAAACAAAATAGTGTACTTAACTTTTTAATATGTGTGAAAAGTTAAAATATCAATCTTTCATATATAAAGAGGATAAAGTTTAATGTATCAACCTAACTTACTAATTTACATGTTCCTTCCAAATTATAAAGGTTTTAGATGTTTTATAACAAAAAGAATTTGTTGTCATGTTCACAATCCTTCAAAATACAGTATATATTACTTCTCTTACTATGAATATTAGTTACAGTTTATTAAAGATATTGCAAATAAATATAATATGTTTTGTAAGCCAATTAAACCAGAATAACTTTGAATAAAGAGTTGATTGAGAAGTGAGACGAGACAGCCTTTTTGGTACAAAAGCAAGCAATCACAACCAGTAAGTATTGTCAACAAGTTTGTTAGCTTCGTCTCTGGTCGACAAGGGGTCCTCCAGATGATATGCTTTCCCAAAGTCATTGTGTAGTCATAGTTTCAAGTACCTTTCCGGATGAGCTTTGTGGCTGAGCTAACAGAACATTGTAATTTAGCAAATTCGAAAAGCTAATAGCCCTGACGGACGCAGTCTTCTAAGATGTCACTCGAGATTATCATCAAAGTTGATGCTCACAATGCTCTTCTCTCATGCCCAGTTAAGAAGTACGTCCTCAGAAATCCGAGTTGCTCTGGCATGTTTATGCGGGTAGGAACATTATTTCATGCAGACTACAATGGACAAACGGTAAACCAGCATCCTAACCGACTGAGTGAAGCAAATCCAATTAATTGGTTTAACTGTTTGATTATTTTATCATTATTTAGCTAAGTTCAGTCAATAACAAAGAGGAAGACTTGGTCTTCTGACTTGTAGGAGAACAACCTCAACTCTCTCAAGTTTAGTTTCCTCAACATCATGTACTCATTTGTTTCGTAGAAACTATTATTCCAATTTCTCTATTTAAATTAATGAAAGAAAATAAAACGTATTCTAAACTACCCAAAGAAAAAAAATAGGGAGTACGTGTTTGAACAAAACTCTCTCTCCTCTCTTTGTTCTCTTTTTCATACCTTTCACAGAGAGATTAAGATGAGAGTCGGTGACTTTGTTTGACCGCCGGTTCGTTACGGTGATCGACTTCCCGTCCGTCAGGACCTTTTCCGACAGCCGTCAGCTTCGTCAGGGATGGTTGGTCGGCTTTCGACTCTGGGATTATCCTTTCTCAGGATGTAGTCGCCGGCTTTTGACTCTGGCGAGCCACCTTCTTCTCCGGTGGTTTCGGCCGGCTTGGCTCCGGGTTCATCCCGGATTAATTTTCAAGTTTCCTGATCTTCGCTGAGGTTTTTCGATTCATCCTGTCACCAATCCTCTTGTAATTGAAGACATGCAATTGAATCTCTTTTATAAAGCAAAGATCTATCCTTCTAGATCGACAACAGTCAATGGTCTTGGGATTAAGAGGTTCGTTTAAGCGGAGCTTGCCTTCAATTTCTCGTGGTTTGTGAGCTTCCGGTGAAGTTCTGTTATGTCGATGATGTGCAACCTTTCTTCTCGTTATTGGCGGTGTCTTTGACTCGGGTTCTGTTCGATGCGTTTCGGTGGAATATGCCGATTAGAGACTCGCTGATGACTTTCCGGCCGGCGAAGTTTGGTGGCGCCTCAACCGTCGAGACGCGTGTCCTTCACCGCGCTAAACTTACAGCGTGGATTAGGTCGAGCTGATCCATCCACTTCCCATTGGGTTTTTTTTTGCTGGGCTTCATGGTCTTTTTATGTTTGCTCTTTCTATGGGCTTTGTGTTGTTTGTTTTATTTTGCCATTTCTATGGACCTGCTGTGTATATTGATCTTGTTTAATAAAATTATAGACGACAAAAAAAACTACCCAAAGAAAAATTCAATGTGTTGTATTCATGGTTTTGATCAATATATGATATGTATTATATTGCTAAAAAAAATGATGTCTTATAATTGGGATCCATCATGATTCCGACAGAGGTAAAGTCATCCCGGATTTTGTTCCTATACGGCCCTAAATATTTTCGCTGTCTAAAGCAAAAGATAAATTTAGGCCCATTAACAGAGAACTTTTTGAAAAAAAAAAAAATCCCCTGAACAATGAAGTTCATCCTCCACTCTCTAAGTTAATATTTGTGAGGAACTTAACATACTGATAATCAGTGGCTGAACGAGCATGGTAGGAGGTGGGTCATATGACCCATGTGGAATTATGAAGAATTTTTTTTATTTCTAGACTTTTTAAACAACTGTGATGAAATATTGAGAGATGAGCTTAGTGACCCTGTAATATATTGATGTTATGAAATTGACCCTGATTAAACTATTTGCTGCATGCCTCCGCCACTTATACTGATACTGATACGTTTTTTTAAGTCGAACTAAACCATATGCCTAAAACATATGATTGTTGAACTTCAGGGGCAACCTGCCATTAGCTATCGGAAAAATCTCCATGTCTCAGCCGTTTTCACCATGGCGGTAACACTTTATTTCCTAGCCTGTCTTAGAGGATTAACATGGATCGAAATGTCTTCCATTCTCTAATCTGATATTTTTTCATATCACCCATCTCATGCATTGGGCTATTAGGTCGTTGCATGGCATATATATACTCCTCCAAGCATGATTAGGCCTTTTTTCCCATATTTGCTTCAAGTAAAACCGTTTTTGAAAAGTACTTTGCTGCATATAGCTGGGTTAGAAGTGGTTCTAGAGCTTCACCAGTCGAATACACAACTGGATACGTTTCAAAAGAAAATATACTGTAATTTTTGACAAAAAGTAAAAATAATTATATAAAGCAATTGCTTGTTAAAATCATTTAACCTTTTTGTTTGAAACCTGTAGAATGATACACCGTGGAAAGTATATAAATCAACTATTTTACTGTTTTAAGCTCGAAACCAGGTTAGAAATAGCAATGTTAAAAACTACTAAAGGATATAGGATTGAGTTTTAAGCCAGCAAGTGTATGTCCAATTTCAAAGAAATAGACACAGCTTTATGAACATACTCAATGATCGGCAGCAAATGAATATAAGTTGTTGAGAAAAAGGTCAAACATTGTCGGGTGAGAAGCTTTGACAGCCTATCAACTGAGACTAAAGAGAAGCAAAGATTCAAAGCCAGTCAAATCCCCCAATCGCTGAAGCCAAGACCAAACAGTAACATATTCCAGAGAGCCTCTCAAAAGCCCAATGAACAAGCACCGTAGGATTGGTAGCCCCTCAAAACATAGTCTCCAACAATATTTATGATTGTTATTGCGTGGATGGTCCATAACCAAGAGATTATGATTTGTAATTTTTCCATTTATCTATGACGGTGTAATCTCCTATATAAGGAACCTCTATGTTATGAATAAAGATAGATTTTTTCCATTACTTTTATAACACATTATTAGCGAAACTCTAAATCCCTAGCTAATACCCAAATCGAAAAACCACAAAACCCTAACCACAGCGGCGATCCGACGAACCCTAAACCCGATCGCGTCTCTTGTTCCCGCATCTATTACAGCTCGCGTCCCCGATCATCTTCAGCCCGGCGTTTCTGATCTAGCTTCGGGCGTTAGCGACCGAGAGCAGCTCCAAGACGACCTCTTCCTCGTTAGCGACAGCATCGGACAGCTTCGCGTTCGTTCTTGTCCAGCTCGGCTCAACTCCTTTGGTGGTCGATTCAACAATCATCTAAGGTTAAAAGGTAATTGAAAACCTAAGAACCCATAATCGAACATGGATTGATTGATAAAGAATGAAACCACAAAACCCTAATCTTTATGAATCAAAACCATAGGGTAATAGATCAAAATCTAATTCATGAAATCGAAGCTCAAAGTTCGATACCCCAAACCACTAAGTCATGTTCCTACATGATTAAAACCCCAATCGGTTTTACAAGTTAAAATCCGATAAACCCTAACCCTATATCTATAAACCTATCGAATTAATTATAGTATAATTATCAAATCACATATTAAAACCCTAATCGAATATTTTGAAATCAAAGCTGTTTCGGTTTTGATCATTGAGTTTTAAATCGATTGAATCGATGCTATGTTCTTAGAATTGTTTGACCGTTAAGTTCTTGGGTTTATTATTCTCATCTTGCTAGTTTAATAATTCAGATCTGTTTAAGTCTTGATTAAATCCGACACCTTATTTTTACTCTTGCTTTAATCACAGTTAGGATTGATAGATTTATTTTCTCATCCTGCTTGGTTAATTGTTCATCTGATTTAAAATTGTTTAAACCGACCAACATGTTAAAACATTGATTGAATCCGATAGGTTGCTAGCTTGCTTTGCTTATATAATCCGATAGGTTGATAGATTGATTGAGGTTTACTTGTTTAAAATCGAATGATCGATTGCATGATTCTTGAGGTTTATTATCATCTGCTAGGATTGATAGTTTTGTAATCTGATCTGTTTTAAATAGAAACCCTAAATAATCCGTATGATAGGTTATATTGATCTGATTTGAATGTCTTTGAGAATTGAGAATCCGTATGCTAGGTTGATAGATTCATGATAAAATCTAATGTCTTGAGGTTTAAGATTGTATGCTAAGTTCGATTAAATTGATTGATCTGATTATATATTTTGGAGGTTTGATAAATTCAGATACTAGATAAATTATTTACACATGGTTTATGCTAAATACCAATCAGCCTTGAAACTGATTCATTGAAATTCATGCTTGAAATCTATATTCTAGTATTGCTAAAATCAGCTTTGAAACTGATTGGGTGATTAATAAATCTTTTTACTAGTCTTACTAAAATCCATTGATTGTTAAACCCTAATTGCATGATTAATTGAATCCGTTTTTGGTAGTCTTGATAAACCATAATATTATGAGCACATAGAAATAGTATTGCTGAGACTTGCTAGAAATTGACTGATTGATTAAATGCCTTTAAGATTGATAGTTTCGTTGTCCTCACAAGATTGAAATCCGAATTGATTGTTTTTAAGAGTAAGGCCGCATGAAAATTATACATAAATATTGAGTGATATATGATTTGAAATGTCGAAAATCTACCTGGATTTTGCTGCCCTAAATCTCTCTGGAGATAATAATTTACGGTGGGCATTGGATACAAAGATTATCCTAAAGTCAAAAAAACTTGGTGAATGTATCATAGAAGGCAATAATGCCAATGAGAAAGATTGATACATGACAATATTAATTATTAGCCATCATCTTATTAAGAGTCTCAAAGATCAATATCTAACTATAGAGAATTCTCTAGACCTTTGGACATAGTTAAAAATCGAGATATGACCACCAAAGAACGGTGTTATTACCAAAGGCCTTATTTGTTTGGAAGAATCCCAGAATCCAGGACTATAAGTCCGTGGATGAGTCTATTGCTAGTTGGGCAAAATAATGGATTACTGATGAGAAGCAGTGAATTGAGACTTCTGGATTAACCCCATTACTTGATACCAATAAGGCCTTGAGAAAAAAAAAAGGTAACCGTCGAATGATAGACCACATGGTCATGGCCGTGGAGGGTGGAAAGGACGTGGCCATGGCCACTATAACACATTTAGCCGTGGGAATCACTATGGCAGAGGCCGTGGGTATCAACCCAATTTGAGTCATGGTCAAGGTAGTGGCCGTGGTATATCCTTTAAACCACAAAGCTCGACCAAATCAGTGTGCCATAGATATGGAATGGGGAACCATTGGGCTAAGATATGAAGGACTCCCAAACATTTTGTGACCTCTATCAAAGAGAGTCGAAGGGAAGAATCATGAAACCCACTTGAATTACATAAAGATGGTGAAAATAATTTGAACATGATCAAGATGATCTTATGGAATATGAGACTTATGATTGCCTAAAATAATCAAGTTGACAATCTGATTTAGACATCAAACTTGTGTGATTGTTTTGCTTGTATGCTTTCTCGATTTTATCTCTTTGAATTTATTTCTATTACATTGTCTGCTTAGATTAAATGAATGAATGATTTTTCTATATGAGTACACTGAAAAACACCAATATAAGTACTAAAGTAGGTATCGCCCGATCGGAAAGACTATTGGTAGGCTAATATATTATTGCCTAAGGGTATGCATCTAGAAATTAGTGATGTCTTATATTCACCCACTATAAGAGCAAGAGCGACTATTGAGTTTTAAAGATATAAGAATGAATGGTTTCCATATTGAAACAATGGCTGAAGGAAACAAAGAGTTCCTTGGATATATGTATAAAATCGCCAATGTCATAATAAGTCCTAAAGACTATACATGCATTCTCTACTGACTGGACTATGCATAGATCAGTATGATAGAGGCTAAAAGCCTGAAAATATACACTTTATGGCACGACTGATTGGCCATCCTGGTCCAAACATGATGCAAAAATGATATTCAAAAGGCACACATTAAAAGATAAGAAGAGTTATCCCAAATAATCTCCGTGTGTAGCATGTACACAAGGGAAACTCATTAGGCCATCACCGATAAAATGGCTACGAGCCCCTTTTCATAAATAAAGACTATATGTCAGATAATCTTGGTGAATACATGTCCCAAGCATTTAAATGATTATGGTATGTCCATGGGGTAAGTGTGGACAATTACGTGATACATGTTCATACCAAGAGCGACTTGGCGAAATCTTTTAAAAGCGAAATAGCTGATTGATAGACCATAACTTATGAGGTCAAAACTCCCATTCACAGCTTGGGCTACACGAAATTTACATGCACCTAAGTTAATGCATCAGACCATTTAGTGAGCATAGAGATCCTATCACAATTATTAACGGGTCAAGAGCGGACATACCCCATCGTAAGACATTTGGATGTCTTTGTCATGTACTAATTGGTCCACCACGAGAACTAAGATGAGACCTCAAAGGAGGATGGAGATATATGTTGGATATGATTCTCCCACAATAATAAAGTACTTTGAGCCAACTATGGGTGATTATATTTGAGGCTAGGTACACGGATTATTTTAAGACCGGAGGAGAAAAATAATAAAGCTGGTAAAAGAATGGTAAAAGAAATAGAATGGAATCGACCTTGATGTCTTGGCAAGATCCTCGGACTAAAGAATGTGAAATAGGCGTCCAAAGATTATACATTTACAAAGCTAGCTAATCAAATGCGGACACATTTCTGACCGAAAAAGAATGACTAAGTCATATATAAACCAGCTTGTAAAGCACCAACGAATTTGATGTCCAAGAACACAGTCAAGTTGCTCTGAGTCTAGACAACGTATGAAATGTGGTAGACCAATAGGTTCCAAAGATAAGAATCCTCGGAAACAAAAGAAAGGTCGAGAGAATGATAATCAAAATCCAAATTCGAGGTTACTAAGGAAACCATCGGACATGGAGATAAGGCGGCCGGCTCTAAGGTACAGGTACCAAACAATGTAGCTTGGGGCCTTGAGCTCCAAAGTATTAAAGGTCACGATAATAATGAATCTCAATCGATTATATCATGTGCGGAACATAATGGAACCAATAAGGAATGTCGACATAAGATGATTTATTTGCATACAAGGTAGCTTGAATTTATGAATATAGCGATGATCATGAACCCGTCAATATAAGAGTCGCACTCGTAGAACAGATTGGATTGAATGGAAGCGTGGGTTTAAATAGTTTAAGGAAGAAATCGTATTTGGCCATATGATTAAGGCGCCATATGATGTTAAAACCGGTGGATATAAATGGGTCTTGTGAGGAATAAAAATCGTGAGATATAAAGTTGATGTTACCTGAGGATTCTCACAAAGACCGGTAATAGATTATGAGGAGACATACTCCCATGTGGTGGATGCAACTACTTTTAGATTTCTCATAAGTGCGGTATATAAGAGAGAAAATTAGACTGCAACAAGTTGATGTAGTATTGCATATTTATATGGTCCTTTGGATAATGAAAGTACTAGAGGGTATTGAGTGAAAGTACATGAGTTCGAGAACAATATTGATAATCATCAAAGTATATGATCGAATATCCTAGGAACCTCACGGATACAATTTCCCAACAGTTGAATATCTCGAAAGAGTTTGAGATGAAAGATCTTGGAAAACAAAGTTTTGTTTGGGATTACGGCTTGAGTACATTAACAATGAAATCCTTGTGCATCAAATAGTATATCTGAGAAAAGGGTACTCAAGATATTTAATATGAACCAGTCTCACCCATTATCTAGTACATGGTGAGATCACTTGTTTTGGACGATCCATTCGGTCCAAAGGTGGGCGATAAAGAAGTTCATTTAGTCTGAGATGGGCGATGCAAATCTTGTTTTAGACACGATCGATTGGTCCATAAGAAGGGCGATGAAGAAGCCTTTGATTTTGGTTTATTTTATACTAATTGAAGAGGGTTATTTGGTTTTGTTGATTTGTTTTGGACATGTTATGTTTTACACATGGTGGTACCGCATATCACAGCAACATCATCAAGATTTTGTGTGTGTGTATTTGAGGTCGATGACTTCGATATGTTCGATCAGTTAGCATGGCCGATGGTAAAGAAAGAACCAACTATCATGTTCGAGGGCGAAGCATATTACGCCCAAGATCTTCATCACCCGCAGTTGCGAGAAAATTGGAGAGATCGAGGAACTTGTAATGTCCAAATAAGGGGAATAATGTGTGTTGTACTCTTTTCCTTCACCATAGTTTTGTCCCAATTGGATTTTCCTGATAAGGTTTCAATGAGGTAACATTAAAGCACATTACAAGCTCTAAATGGTTATGGCATCCAAGGGGGAGTGTTATGAACCAGATTGTGGATGACCCATAACCAAGAGATTATGATTTGTAATATTTTCATTTATCTATGACGATGCAATCTCCTATATAAGGAACCTCTATGTTACGAATAAAGTTAGAATTTTCCATGATACAATTTTTGGTCATTTATACACTAATTAAATTTACTAACATACCAACTTCAATCCGATGGTCAAGTGACACTAATATACCTCAATCCTGATATTGAAGAGAGTTACGGATCAATAATTATTTATGTCGATAACATATTCTGATATTTGGTTGCAAGCCTTGTTTTCTTTAGATTCAAAAGCTCTGTTTTATGGTCGGTCACTTTTAACAAATTTTGATTTTGCAATTTTTTTGGTAATTAATTAATTTAAAAAATTCGAAAAAAAAATTACTACTATTTTTCAGTTTTATTGTAGAGATGTATGTATTTTTATCCCAATAAATGTTGAAGGATTTTTTGTTCATTTACCCGATTTAGGACTTACATCATCAACTGTCATCAGTTCATGTCAACCCTAAAACTACGGCCGAATCAGAACCGTTAGATCTAACTTCGAGGACGTAACAGGGCCCCACGTTCCCACCACTTCTCGTCCAGACCTAAGTCTTAAACCCTCCCAATCTACACAACACACTCTTCCTTCTCTCTCTCTCTCTCTCTCCGCCTCCATTATCTTCGAAAGACCAAATCCAACCCTCTCTCTCTCCGCCATTAAGCTTTCTCCTTCACATCCAGAGAGAGAGAGAAGATGCAGACGACAAACAACGGTCCAGATTCGTCATCAGCCGCAACAACCCCACCGTTGCAGCAAACCACTCCGCCACCACCGCAGCAACAACAACAGTGGCAACAACAGCAACAATGGATGGCGATGATGCAGCACCCTGCGGCTATGGCGATGATGCAGCAGCAACAGATGATGATGTATCCTCACCAGTACGCTCCCTACGGCCAAGGTCACTACCAGCATCCTCAGTTTCAATACGCTGCGTATCAGCAACAGCAGCAGCAGAATCACCAGCAGCGTGGTGGATCTGGTGGAGATGATGTAAAGACTCTATGGGTTGGGGATCTTCTTCACTGGATGGACGAGACTTATCTCCATACATGTTTCTCTCACACCAACGAGGTTATTACCATTCTTCTTGAATCTTTCTTGTGGTTTGGTTCTTTGTTGTGATGATGTTGTTCAGATCGGTTTGGTTTCATTGTTGAATCTTTTTATTATATGACATGGAAAGTGATAGATGTAACATCCATTACCAGATCTAAATAACATACAAGCCATATGGTTGACTTTTAGTGTGATGTAGAAGTAGAACTAGTGTTGGGCATTCAGGTTTTTGGTTGGGTTGTTCGATTTTTGGGTTGGGATGTTTAGGACCTGTTTTAGTAACATTTTTCGGATCGGCTCGGGTAATGTCAGGTTCAAATTGGGTTGGGATTTGGTTTCTATTTTTTTTTATAAAAACTGAAGTGGAACCTCATTAGCTCATTGGGAATAGTTCAGATTTGGTTTGAGTTTAAAGTCAAAAAACGAAAAACCTGGAAAAATCGAAAAAATATTTAGGTAATTCGGGTTTTTTGATTCTCGGTTCCGTTCTGGTTTCGGGTTTTCGTGTTTTGAAAAATAGGGACTGTTTGGTTTTTTTTGTAATTTTCAATCCGGTTTCAGTTATTTCGGTTCAATTTCAGTTTGGTATTATGCCCAGGACTAGGACTGTGTAGAACTAAGTTGACCTTTAAAAGAATAAATTAAAAAAAAAATTACGGAATCTGATTATGAATAGTTTGGTTCTGTTTCGGATTTTTCGTAACCGGAATCCGATTATGAAAATCCAAAAAACCCCGAAAACTGGAAAAACCAAAAAATATTTGAATAATTCGGGTTTTTTGATTCTCAGTTCCTGGTTTAGAAAAGTAGAAACCTTTTGGGCTTTTGTACATTTCGATCCGACTTTCGTAATATGCCCAGGACTAAGTAGAACTAGGTTGACCTTTAAAAGAACAACTTTAAAAAAAGTTCTGTCTTTTTTTTTTCTTTTAGCTTTTCCGACATGGATTCATGTTTTGTCTGGTTTCTTGTTTCAGGTTTCATCTGTGAAAGTCATACGAAACAAGCAAACTTCTCAATCAGAAGGGTACGGTTTTGTCGAGTTCCTTTCACGTTCAGCAGCTGAAGAAGTTCTTCAGAGCTACAGCGGCGTAACCATGCCCAACGCAGAGCAGCCCTTCCGTCTAAACTGGGCGTCTTTCAGCACCGGTGAGAAGAGAGCATCAGAGAACGGCGGTCCTGACCTGTCGATATTCGTAGGAGATTTGGCTCCAGATGTCACTGATGCCACACTGCTGGAGACTTTTGCTGGATATCAGTCTGTCAAAGGTGCAAAAGTTGTGATCGATTCCAACACTGGGCGGTCCAAAGGCTATGGGTTTGTCAGGTTTGGTGATGAGAGCGAGAGGTCAAGGGCGTTGACTGAGATGAATGGTGCCTTCTGCTCGAGCAGGCAGATGCGTGTGGGCATTGCAACGCCTAAAAGAGCTGCTGCTTATGGTCAACAAAATGGTTCACAAGGTAAGTGATGGTAACGTTTAGTTGTCGTGATGATTTTAGTTTAATATTTAAAGTTATATGTTAATGTTTTAATTGAATTTAGCTCTGACACTTGCTGGTGGACATGGAGGAAATGGTTCGATGTCTGATGGGGACTCAAATAACTCAACAGTGAGTTCTCGTTGCTATCTCTTATAAATAAAAATAAACTAAAAATAAAACTGTATAAAAATAAACTTTTTTATAACATTTTTAAAGAGTTTATTTTTATACATTTTTAAAATACAAAAATATATTTTATTACATTTTTAAAATATAAAAAATATTTTTTTTTATTTTTATTCCTATCCTAAGCTTACGGCTTATTGTCTTCTATTACATTTGCAGATATTCGTTGGTGGGCTTGATGCTGATGTCACTGAAGACGACCTCATGCAACCTTTCTCCCAGTTTGGGGAGGTTGTTTCTGTGAAGATCCCTGTAGGAAAAGGATGCGGTTTTGTCCAATTTGGTAACAGGTATGAACATGCTCTCTGGTTGTCTGCTTACTCATCTATTAGCGTGGGACTTGTTCTATTTAACAGTGACGTGCCATTGGTTTTCGACAGGCAGAGTGCCGAGGAAGCCATCGGCAGCTTGAACGGGACAGTCATTGGGAAAAACACTGTCCGGCTATCTTGGGGAAGAAGCCCAAACAGACAGGTACAAGAAAACTATAGTAGGATTAGTGTGTCTAATCTTAATATAACCTTGTATGCATAATGCATTTCTCTTATTATTGTCCAAGTCAAACTTACTTTTAAAGTTCTTTTGGGTCTTTTTTTCTTTCTGTCTCCATGGAGTATATAGAGTTTATAGAGATCCTTAAAGCCAAAGCCAGTGGTTGACATTGGATAGTAGGTGTACTGTGGGCCATAGAGACCTAGTGGAACCTTCCCGTGTTGACTATTTTTGATTCGCAAATCTAATGCTTGTCTCCTTGGCCCACTTGTTATCTCCCAGAACAGTTTCCAATATCGTGATTAGATTTGTTTTGTTGAATGTTGTTTATTATTTCCATTTACTAATAATTAATGTTCAACTCCAAAATCTTGAAATGACAGTGGAGAGGAGACTCGGGCCACCAATGGAACGGAGGGTACTCAAGAGGACAAGGTTACAACAACAACGGATATGCCAACCAGGAGTCAAACATGTATGCTACTGAAGCTGCTGCTGTCCCTGGAGCTTCTTAACGAGTCTTGGTCATGTCTTCACTATCATAAAAGAAAAACCCTGAGTCCTGGACTTGTGGGAATTGGTTTCTAAAAAACAAGCCATCGGAAATGTCAAAAGCGATCCGATGATTAGTTGTTGGTTCAGAGGTTAGCTCTCTCAACAACAGAACTTAAAACCTCTAGTGTCCAAAGAGGGTTTTGTATCCTGGATTTGAATTTTTGCTTTATCTTGCTGTCTCTGTGTCTCTGTGTCTCTGTCTCTGTCAAAACTTTGGGGTTGTCTTAAACTTGAACTTTATTTCTCAGTTTCTTTAAGGTTATTTGTCATGTTAGTTTCCTCAAAGCCAGGGTTTGGTCAACGATAAGTAACTTTCTAACTCGTTTAGATCAGTTACTTGTTTGCACTTTGCAGTGCTTTGATAAGTTTTAACTTAATATTTAGCAATGTTCTAAAAAATCGGTGTCTAAATGCCCTCAATGAAGCTTTGTCCTGCGGATGTGTACTTACATATTTTCCTACATTTTCCCCTTATTTTCTGTTCTCTATTTCTTAGCTTTCATTTGTTGGTTTTGTCGCTTTCGACCAATTTTGGTCTGTATTACTCTAAACCTATATGGTTCCCCCCTTTGAAGTTAATTCCAATTAGTGTTAAAAAAAATACTTAATAATTAGCAATGCTCTAAAAATCGATTTATGCGGTGAGTAGATGCACGCATAGGGGGCAAATCGAACTTAAACGAATTATTATTTTTCAGCGACCTTTACAAAAATTGGTTTGGCGTTAAAAATTGGTATAAACACCTAATCAATGATCTCTATAAATTACTAAATGTATAATTGCTGGTTACCAATTTCTTGAACATTGATATTTAGAGTTGGGTGTGGTTCATTTTCTAAAAGACTGATTCACGAAACCTAAAAACTCTCGAAGAATCTCCTAGACTATATTTGAGAAGTGATTTGTATATGTGTCATCACTACATTAACTTTCACAAAAAAATGATGACATGACTTAAAAGAAATATAACATGACATAAATCTAATTGTGACATATAAAATTTACTATATTTAGATTTATGTTTTTGGTAAGATTTCTTAAATATAATAATGATGATTTTCTATATACGGATTTATATTTTTTGGAAAAGTTTCATAATATAGTAATAACTAATAAATTTTATATCAAAAATATTTTTTCTCACTAAATATTCATTTTGGTAAGATTTTATGATACCTAATAACTTTTCTATATCAATTAAAATAATATGTTTTTATATATAAACTACGGTAAGCCGCGCTTCGCGCGGAATATTTGTATAATTTGTTAAATATTTTAAAATTATTTTGTCATATATTTGGTATGGAATATTATTTTAAAAATTATTCATTTTATCACTTCTTCTGATTTAAAATGTTTGATGTTGTGATATTAATATTTAGTTATGTTCTAAAAATCGGTGTCTAAATGCCCTCAATGAAGCTTTGTCCTGCGGATGTGTACTTACATATTTTCCTACATTTTCCCCTTATTTTCTGTTCTCTATTTCTTAGCTTTCATTTGTTGGTTTTGTCGCTTTCGACCAATTTTGGTCTGTATTACTCTAAACCTATATGGTTCCCCTTTGAAGTTAATTCCAATTAGTGTTAAAAAATACTTAATAATTAGCAATGCTCTAAAAATCGATTTATGCGGTGAGTAGATGCACGCATAGGGGCAAATCGAACTTAAACGAATTATTATTTTTCAGCGACCTTTACAAAAATTGGTTTGGCGTTAAAATTGGTATAAACACCTAATCAATGATCTCTATAAATTACTAAATGTATAATTGCTGGTTACCAATTTCTTGAACATTGATATTTAGAGTTGGGTGTGGTTCATTTTCTAAAAGACTGATTCACGAAACCTAAAACTCTCGAAGAATCTCTAGACTATATTTGAGAAGTGATTTGTATATGTGTCATCACTACATTAACTTTCACAAAAAAATGATGACATGACTTAAAAGAAATATAACATGACATAAATCTAATTGTGACATATAAAATTTACTATATTTAGATTTATGTTTTTGGTAAGATTTCTTAAATATAATAATGATGATTTTCTATATACGGATTTATATTTTTTGGAAAAGTTTCATAATATAGTAATAACTAATAAATTTTATATCAAAAATATTTTTTCTCACTAAATATTCATTTTGGTAAGATTTTATGATACCTAATAACTTTTCTATATCAATTAAAATAATATGTTTTTATATATAAACTCTGATGGCAACCTTGGCGAATATTGTATAATTTGTTAAATATTTTAAAATTATTTTGTCATATATTTGGTATGGAATATTATTTTAAAAATTATTCATTTTTATCACTTCTTCTGATTTAAAATGTTTGATGTTGTGATATTAATATTTAGTTAGTTGTGATTAACTAATTTTTTTTTTTTGTAAATTGCTTGTTGAAATAGTTTTAATGAAGACATGTTCCTTTTTAGAGTATAAATTTTTTATGTTTATTTTAGGTCATTTATTTTTATTTCTATTCTTATATATTCATTGTTAGATTTTTTTTATTTTGACTCTTTTTCATACTGTGAAAATAAATATTTTTTTTTTTTTAACATCTTAACTTTATTAATATCAAAAGAGAGTTAACAGAGAACCATAATCGAAACATACAACAAATACATTTTTAAGCATGTTATAATAGAAAAGTAATAACATGATGCTTCCTAACTCTATTGCAGGATAGACTGATTCGCTAACTTTTTCTACCGTTGTTCTCGGTCTTATATGATCTTGTGTTTGGCTGTCATCCATTGTGATCCAACACCTTTCATCACTTAATAGATCAGGAGGCACGATCCATCTGTTACATCGTTGCCCATTCCGTACACTCCGATGCAGGAGATAACATGTTTTGTTGCAATCTCTATCCATTTCCAAAGAAACCTCTCATATTGACTTTGATAATCATTTGAAACCATCATCTTCCACCACATGTCTTCGCATAACCAATCCATCTTTCCTCCTATTATCAAGTAAAGACGTGACCCATCTCCTTGACGTAGTGAAGACACAATCGTCCATATCAAATTCTTAAATGAATATGATATCCATATTAGTCCCCACAGCCATGGCGGTTTAAGATTTCTTCTTTTGTTCCAAAGGACTAGTGATTCTTTTGAGGAACTTATGGGAGATAATAAACCGTCGTGCCTGACTAGCCACGGAAACACGCCGACAACGCAGAACATCCAATTTCTGTTTGTCCGGAGATGATACTCAACAATTAAGGAGGTAATAGACTCACCAATTAGGGAGAAACTTAATTCGTGAAAGATCTGTTCCAAATCCCATACCGGCGCAATGAACCAATAGATAACCACCAGACTGTTTGTCCATGACGAGACAATTTCACCACGGCGGCGGGAAGGGAAGAGACACTGTGACGAGAAAACATGTCGCTTGAAACGAAAATACGTCGACGATAATGATTTCGATGAAACCATATTTAATGATACAATACACTATAACACAGATAAATTGAAAACAATAATTAAAAAACAAGTACGAACCGACGCCGGAGTCGGCGCCGGCCGGTAGTTATCGCCGAGAAAAGTTTGTTCTGTTTTGTCGCCTTTGGGAGAGAAGAGGTGCGACGGTTTTAGTTGAAAATAAATATTTCTTATTTTCATATTTGGGATAGGTTTGTTATATTCTTAATTTTTATATTATTTTATATTTGTTATATTTTATTTGATATATTTCACTATTTCTTTTAATTGTGTGTAAATGATTTGTTGTATTTTTTAGCATATTATTTGTTTCTTTAACTTAAGTTTAATGATTAAAAAGAGAAAAAAAGCTGACAAAAAAAAGAGAAACAAAAACTCTTTTTTTTTTGATAAAAATGAAGAGATAATACATTTATGTATTCTTATAAATTTTCTTAATATTTTTCCTAATTATATTTTCATATTATATAATTTTATATTATGTATTCACTAAATTGTAACTGGTCAGTTTGTTTTATATTTTATTGTTTTATGTTTATTTTGAAAATATATATCAATTATGTATTAACTTTTAATCTTGGTTTTCTATCAAATTTTCAGTTTTTATGTCAAAATAAAAACTTGAGATCATTAGTTTTCAGTGGCTTAAATTTGATGAAATTCAAAAATTAATATCCCAAATAGATCTTTCTTATTTTCCTATGAAAATTTTCTATTAAATATTCTAATTATTTTATTTTAAAACTAATTTATTATTCTTATTTTTTACTAAATTTTCACCAAGTTAAAGAAACAGAATAATATGTGAACAAAAAAAGTCATGAAATTCTAAATCTCTAAAAACATAATTAATTTCTTAAGATTTTGGGATTCTTGTCTAGTCCTCCTTAATAAAACAATTAACTCAAGGCCCAATTAGATCTTCCTACAAAAAATTACAAAGGTGAGAAAGAGTACAAATATTTTGTAAGAACACCTTTTCGGTTACAGTTAATTTGCAACAGAGAGAACTTTGTGAAAGAAATATGGTCACATGGTTAGAATTTCAACCATAAAGGGAAAAAAAATCTAATGAAGTTTGACTCATCTTATCTCGTGAAGGAATGTGTTGTAGAAAACATATAGAGGGAGAATTTCTAAATCTCTAAAAAAAGAAAAAAACTTAGAAACAAAACTGCAGGAGCAAAAGTGTCCACGCCACATTAACGTCTGTGTAATAGAAATGTTATGGTATCTCCGTTTACAACAAAATCTCAGTAGCTTTGTTTGGTTCTTTGAATCCTAAATATAATTTTTTTCTTATCTCGACTTCCACAATCCTTCAATATATCCTGTTTAACTACAATCTCTAAAATGTGTACATTTATAGTAATGTTTTTCACCAGCATCTAAGCATAACCACAAAAGCTTGAAATGTAACATACAGAGGTGAAAGCACTGTAAGCAACCACCACATCGACTTGAGGCTGATGAACTGAAACACTTGCGATCTGGTCCACCACATGCTTGAAATTCAAACGCTCTCGTTTCCCAGTTAGCTAATAGCCTTAGTTAGAGCTTTTTGCTTCGTCAGCTTGATTTGAACCTCACAACTTCCACCTCCCCTTCAACAGTTTTCAAACCCTCTCTATCTTCTAGAGACTTCTCTTTTGGTTCGTGCTCATGATCATCAAGATCGAACCTCACCGGAACTTTTGGCTCGGGCATCTTATTATTCTTTAACTGAAACCTCACAACCTTGAGTGGGTTTGACCTTCTTTCTAAGCCGGAGGGATTTATCAATCTTCTTGGCATTGTGCAAGCAATGGGAACCACAGCCATGTAACTATCATTACAATCAAACATACACCGCCAGTCTATCATGGGTCCAAGATTATTGTCAAAGCTTAGCATCTCAACCAATGTAGCTAATATGCTGGCTATCATCTATATGCCTTTGTTTTCCCTGATCAATGCAGAGATTGAACAATGCTGCCACAGCTGCTCTCGGGTCCCGTTCAAGAGAAGATTCAATAAGCAGGCATTGTACCGCCTATTATGATCTTGTTCTAACTCACGGAACTCTAAACAGTGTTGCTGCTATGTCTACGCGATTAATTCTCATATGATCGATTGCTCTTCCGCTGATGGATCATAAGCATTTCAAAAAAACAGAGCAGCCATCATCTCTCCATAATCAAGAAGAATTTTAACGTAAGGTTGAAGAGAAATGGTACCGTTAAGAAGACGTGTGAAGATGCGGTTAGATTCAGTTTGACTCCAGGTTTCAGAGACAGAAGCATAACCTGATACATCATATAATCATAAATATATTTAGCTTTATGCTCGATTCAAACAAAGTTTTTATCAGAAACTTATCCATTTACTTACTGTTTTGTGATGGTTTCATTGAATCCTTCAGCACCTTCTCTTCGGACTTCTGATCCAATTTACCATCGAACCAAAAGAACTCTATTCCTTTTCTTCTCAAAGGAATCTCCAGATGATCCAAAAACAAAGTATATTTGGGCTTGCTGTGAAACCGTGAAGACTCTTTATATTTCCTTACAATGTCAACACCGAATAACCACTCCGTTGGGCATGGATAAGATTTGTTTTCTTCAGTAAGATTGTTTAAAACTATCATACAATAATCTACTTTTTAAAACAAAAACATTGTTGAAAACTAAAATCTACTCAAGCAAAAATCTTACTTATGAGATTTGACTCAAATGGTATAAGATTTTGTAAATCTTAAAGGAAAAAAGCTGGGCTTGTTTTTTTTAAATCCCCGGAGCTACCTTGGCATCAAGGAGAAGCATATCGATCTAAGAAGAAATCCAGAAGAATCGGTTGAATGTAGCCCGTAACAGTTCCGGTTTCCCTTTGTCAGCGAGAAGAAATCCCCACCGCGCCTGACGTCTCTCGCCTCCCATAACCGCAGCAACTACCGGATTTCAAATCAGAAAGAAGAACTTTCGAGTTAGCCATTTCCCCATGAATCAACAGATCGAGAATATGGTTTTGAGAGGGGTAAGGCTTACCTTTTTATACGCTCAGTGACACCGCCTTGCAGAAGGGAAATTCGCATTCAGGGCTAGATATGGTTGATGGAGTTAAGAAGAGCTTTAATGCGACGAATCTGTAACTGAGAGCGTTTCGGTTGATGAGAAATAAGATCAGACGACGCGATCGAAAACCTACGAACAGATTCATTAACTCGAACTCAGCAACTTGATCTCTCCAATGACGGAGATAAACCCTAATTTTCCATTGGACATGTTAGAATATAATTAGGGCTGGGTTTATTCAGCTATGCCAAAAGCCCACAAAATTAACGGTAGCCCAAAAGAATCGTTGATTCCCTTTAATGAAACGCAGTGTCTAGAAAAGCTGGACACGTGGAAGACTGTGGGAGCTCAACTTAGTGACGTGGCAGACAACGTGGAGGCACCAGACAAAAGTAAACTGTGTTTTATAATAATATAAATAGATAGATAATAATTACGAATATTAAAATTTTACATCAATATATGAATCATATTTTTTATTATTAAAATAAATGTAGTTTAAAATATATTTTATCAACGTATATAAGTTATTTTTATTTAATGTATATAAGTTATTTGTCATGTTAGTTTCCTCAAAGCCAGGGTTTGGTCAACGATAAGTAATTTTCTAACTCGTTTAGATCAGTTACTTGTTTGCACTTTGCAGTGCTTTGATAAGTTTTAACTTAATATTTAGCAATGTTCTAAAAAATCCGTGTCTAAATGCCCTCAATGAGCTTTGTCCTCCGGATTGTGTACTGACATCTTTTCCTGCATTTTCCCCTTATTTTCTGTTCTCTATTTCTTTTTTTTTTGACAATTCTGTTCTCTATTTCTTAGCTTTCATTTGTTGGTTTTGTCGCTTTCGACCAATTTTGGTCTGTATTACTCTAAACCTATATGGTTCCCCCTTTGAAGTTAATTCCAATGCTCCTATACATTAAAAGAGAAGTCACTTTAGTGATTTTTGCTGAGGTGACACTCATTTAGAGCTTCTCAGGAAAAACGTTATAATTCTATTTGCTGATTTTTTTTGAATTTTTCTTTTTCATTTATTTTAATCAATCGCTTATGTAGACGAGCCCAAAACTATTGTCAATTTCGTTAAGCCCATATATAGCTAGGGGATAATAATTATCGATTTAATTTAGCCTTGGGTACCGGTTCGGGTTGGAAATCCATGTCGCTCCCATACTCTCGATGCACATGACAAGCTATCAAAAGAGGCCTCACTCAAGCAAATCAATGTAGGCTTCAAAGAATGGATAGGGTTCAAGGGTAAGGGAGTGCCATTTGGGTTAACAAGGGTGGTACAATGGAAAAAGATAACCAATGTGTATGAGATCCATGATCAAGTATGCAAATGCCCATATGCAAAGAGATTAAGTTCATTCAAGTCTAAGTTCAGGATGGAGCTGGTCTAAGAACAATGCCAATATCAAGCAAGCAAGCAAGTTTCAAAGAGTTTTCAAGGCTCAAAGCATGCAAGCTTTTCAATGCTTAAGCTACTTGATATGTTTAACTAAGTGTCAAATTCAGTGCAAGCGAGTGTTCTTTACAAGGCAATGCTCCATATGCAAATGAATGCAACCTATATGCTCTAGACTCAATCTTAAGGATCACAAGTGATGCAATCTACATGATTCAAAAATTTAAATTTTTTAGATTTTCTATGCATTTATGATTGTACAATGCAATGCATGAGACTCAAAATCACAAAGCAAACATGATCAAATATCCGGTACCTCCCCCACTTAAATCACACAGTCTCTGTGTGAGTAAGAAAGTAGGAGTACCTCAACAAACAAAATCAAATGTATATACAAAGGGTTGGAGTAATACCACACAAGGAGAGTTGGGCATGGTGCTTGTGGCATGACTAGAAGCTGGCTTGGT
>JAAMPC010000607.1:0-21200 GCA_016771965.1 Brassica carinata
ACGTTGACGCAAAAAATTAAAGCCAGATAAAATTAGAACAACTTGAATATTCAAAAATCATTTTAATAGTGACAAAATAAACCAGCTGCGAATAGTGTATACATATTATACGCCCTCCATCCTTATTGTTTATAAACCGACATGAAATGAATCATTAACAGATCTTACTTGATATACATGACACAGGCTCAAAGCTTCAAGAGATCACAATATACTACTGCAAGTTATTTGTACGATTAGTATGTTTCCAAAAACACAAACAATAATGATTAAAAAAATTAACACATTTTTCTTTTAAGAATTACAATTAGGATAGCACCTCCCGACCAGCCCAGCACGACATAAAAGTGTATAATTTTTTTAAATGAGAAAAAATATCAATCAGGGCCCCACCTAAGACAATGGCATTCCTCGTAATATTCCCGAAATACAAGGGCATTTACGTAACCTCAGACTCTATAAATATACAAAGACGCATCTCCAAAACTGGAAATACAAAAAAAATCTCCATAAGACATTATTGACACAGAAGATTATCACAAACTAAAGTAAGGAACAAAAATCCAAACAAGTTTTTTTAAAAAGATGGGGAATTGTATAGTAATGGAGAAGAAAGTGATAAAGATAATGAGAAATGATGGAGAAGTAGTTGAATACAGAGGACCCATGAAGGTTCATGACATCCTCACCCAATTTTCTGGTCACTACTCTCTCTTTGATTCTCTGTCAAACCATTGTCATCTTCATCCACAAACCAAGCTTCTCTGTGGTCGTCTCTACTATCTCATGCCGAAGCAGACGACCACAGTAAAGCACAAGAAAACGAAGAAAGTCAGGTTTGCAAATCCAGAGGTTGAAAAAGAAGGAGATACTAAGGAGAAGAGTCCTAGTGTCGTGAGAGTGAAGATGGTTGTGAGTAAGAAAGAGCTAGAGAAGCTGCTTCAAGGAGGTTCAGTTCATGAAGTGGTGTATAGGAGTCTTGATAAGCAGCATCTATGTCGTGATGATGATGATGCTGCTGCTGCTGATGAATGTCTTACAGGCTGGAGACCTTTGTTAGATAACATTCCAGAATCTGATTAGCCTATAGCATGTCCATATCTTACATATATGACACATACATAGATATATATATATATATATATACACATAGATAACAGAGACTCCAAGCTTGTTCAAGAGAGGAAAGAAAGCATGTAGTTCCCAGGTTCCAATGGTGTTACATAAAAGAAAGTTTCAAAGTTTGTAATAAAACCCCCAAAAATGTGAATAAATGTTATGTTGAAATTTCCAAAAGGTAACTAAAAGTGTGAGTGCTTGTTTAGGTTAAATTCAAAGCCTATAACTCTATAAGGCTATAATAAGCATATCTAGTGGCCTATAAGTAAAGTAAAAGATCCATAATGGTTTACTACACTCACATTCAACTATTCAAGTAAACGCGTTTTGTCTTTTAAGCAATGTTTTTAAACCCGACCCGTATACTGAACCAGACGACTTACCGGGTTGTTGGATTACTAGATCGACCCGGGTGAACCGTAGTTTAATAAATGAATTAGTTTTATTATATAATAATATATCACCTATGTAAATAAAAATATAGAAACTAAAGTTTAATATTTTCTAAATTTTTTTAAAACATAAAATAATAGTTTGGATATGTATGTATTTTATGTTTAAAATCATTTAAAAAATACTTAACTTTAATTTTTATATTTTATTTTCATTTGACATACAAAATATCATAAAATAGTTTAGACTATTTAAAATTTTTTCTAACAAAGTAAAATTTACGACATCTAAAAAAAATCAAGACATAAAATTTATAAATATTTAAATGTCTAATTGAATAATAAATTAAACTTCAAATACAAAATAAACCAAAAGTAAAAGATTATTGTAATAAAATGTCAATAACGGAAATAAACTAACACCAAATCACATCAACTAATTTTGGTTTTCTCTATCATCGTTAAATTCATTTTCTTCAAGTGGCATAGTAAAATTTTTATCAAAATCTAAAAATCACAAATATAAAACTGAAAAAAGAAAACCTAACTTTTTTTTTCTGTCAGCACTTAACTTCTTAATTCGAAACTTAAAATATAAAACATAATCTAAACATATAATTAAAAACTTAAAAAAATAAGTAAAAATTATTTATTGGTTTGACCAGTGGTTTAACCGGTATCAGGTTCCAGGTTTTACTGGGTTTTTGCGGATTTCTAACCGGATTTTTTCTGGGTCACTGGGTTCACCGGTTCAACCACGGGTACGGGTCGGGTTTCAAAACACTGCTTTTAAGTAACACAACATTATTTAAACAGTGTATACAAGTGCCTGTGTGTGTATATACGTCTGTATGTACCAGTGAAGGTGCTAATAATCTTTGCTTTCCACTTCGAGAGAGACCTCGTTGCGGCGGGTAAACGGGAGAGTGAATGGTGGATTGTACTGCAGGGAATGAGAGGGTAAGTAGAGATTATAAGAAATAAGATTGGATTTAGCTATGATTGTTTGATGAACCTGTGCAACTTCAACTGAAACTCCATCTCTCACTCGGAACTTCTTGTCATTCTGAAGAGCTCGCCTTAGTTCTTGCTCCCGTCTCTCAATCTCTTCATCGGTTACATATCCTGAAATATAGTTGATTTTGTTCATGGATATCATTGATTATGTTAGATGTTTCAAAAGGCACCAAAGATAACTATCTGGAACCATGAATATATACTGAATAGCATGTGCTTGCAGCATGGGTATGCATCCTCTATATCACGCATTATACTAAATCTTACGTTCTTTTTAGTTAATCTCTTGAAATCTATACCGAAAGGTAATTTATATTACCTGAGAAGGCGAGAACAGCAACAATCTTCCGTGGCACCTCCTGAATCTTGACCGAAGGATCTTTTGGCAGTGGCAAATCTGAACCGTACTTTGATGGCATGACGAAAGACATTTGCCACTGGGTTTGATCTTTCGCCTGAAGCAAGAGTACCACATGGACACATTAAAGATACTAATTGACTATGAAACAAGTAGGTAAAAGGTGACAAACTGAATCAACGACTAGTTTAAACATTTATATATATATTGCAAAGGTAATAAGTTGGTATCTCCACGATCTAACACTTAAATAGAGCATAAGGAATGTGCTGGTCTCAATAGTTTTCAAGAACAAGTAAGTATGATATACAAAATGACTAAACCAAGACACTCAAAGCTACTCCAAGTATGCTTTCTATCTGTTTTCAAGAAAAAAAAAAAAAAGCTAAGAACTTATAAATGAGATAATTATTTACCTTCCTAGTTATAACTGGAGTGGTCATCTCCATCTTTTCACCAACGGATTGGACTTTACGAGTAACAACAGGAGTCGTCATCTCCATTTTCTCATTCACCGAGTTCTGTCCAAAAAAAAACATTCAAATCAAAAAGAGACGCAGCAACAAAATTCAAAGAGGAAGTGCTGGTGATTGATACACTACCTTACCAAAGAGGTACTCAGCTAAGACATTGAAAGACCTGGAAGCACCATAGAAGTCGAATCCATTTCCACCTGGCATTGTAGTCTCCGCCACATAATAAGGCTGTTTCAAAAAAAAAAAAAAAAAGACTCAAACTTTAAAACTGTGAACATGTTTTTAAAAACAGAGAATGTGAGTGAGTGAAAGAACAACAACAACCTCGACTTCTCTGATCTCGTATCTATCAGTCCTGCTTAAAACTCTGAAGTTCATCGTCTCCAGATCCGGAACTACATCAAAATTCGAGCTTTTACCAAAAAAGTTTAGATAAAGATCACAAATCAAGAACAGAGAAGCTACAAAACTAACCAGACATGAAGGCTTCTTCCAGGTTCGAGCTATTGAATCTCTTCGGAAACGCATACTTAGCCGTCTCCACCGCCAAATCAGCCAAAACTAAAACAAACACAAAGAGTTTCACAGTTACATAGCAGTTGAGAATCAGTGAAAAGACGGAACATTTACGGCGTTGAGAGACGGAGGAAGCTTGGGAGGCGAGAGCGAGAACGAGAGAAACCCTAGCTTCGGTTGCCGACAAATCCCGACTCTGCCGCTTAGCCGCGGTTCTGACGCCGGAGCAAAGAACAGAGCATCTCCTCTGTTTAGTGTTAGGATACGATTGGAGATCTACGGAGATTTTGTTAGGAGACGAAGAGAGGAGAGAAAGGGGTGGTGGTGCAATATTGGAGCTGATCATTCTTCTTCTTCGCAAATCGATTTTCGATCACTATTTTTTCTTTCCCGGAAACTTTATTTTGTAAAGAAAATTTATTTTCTTGAAAATATTAACAACCGCTCGATTTTTTCTTCTAATAGTAACCGTTTTTCCGGTCCACATACCGTACCGGTTAAACCAAAGCCACTAACCGAGTTAAAAATTCGCTCCGGCCAAAGTTCTGTCGTTTACTGAGAATCTTCTTCCTCTGTAGCTCTGTAGTTTGTTCTTAACAACGCTTAACGGCCCCCAAGTGATTTGATAATCTTAAGAGCTTATTTACTAATTAATAAATACTTAATTTTTATTTTGCTTAAGCAGCTTCTGAGTTAATGATATATAGCACACTTATGAGAGATCTCTTGTGTTTACTCTTTGTCTTTGCTCTGTTTTCTTTTCGTCTGTTAACAGAATGGAAGAAGAGGTGTTTTAGCTTGCTCTAGATAATAGAAACCGTTATCTTTCGTCTTTCACTTAACCTTGATCTAGCTCTAGGTGTAGAAGGATTACCAAAGGTTGTTTATATACTTCATCTGTTTCGTCATTCTAGTATTTTTGTCTTGTTATACACACAAAGTGTCACTTTACAGCGATTCTAATGCAAATTATATTTACTATCAGCTGAAAATTAATTACAAATTGCATTGGTTTTATAAATAATTTTATTTATCTCAAATATTATTGGTCAGAAAGATGTAATTAATAACAACTTACATATATTTTCGCTATTTTTTTTGTGTGCGTGAAAAGTGTTTGACACTTACTCAGAAACGGAAGGAAGTATATATTAAATCTGAGATAGGCTTAGCTTTAAATGTGTGTTTACAAGATAAATTTGTGGTTCTTTTTTTTTGTAGGGAAGAATGGTTGAGGTTTACGGAAAAGAAGCTTCTGGAAAGAGAACTCTAGCTCTTCATATCATCAAGGAAGCTCAAAAGCTTGGAGGTACCGTCGATAAGTAAGATTTTATGTTTTGAAGTTAGTTTACAGTTGTGATACTGTTTTTGTTACCAGGTTACTGTGCTTATCTTGTGTTCATGTATTCCCCTCATAACATCAGATGTAGGATACACAGGTTGCTGCTCTTGTCCCTCAATGTGAAATTAATGCTCCTCTAGGAGAAAAAAATACATAGTCAGACAATCAATTATAATGATATACAAGCGCTCAGAAAAATACACTACTCAGTTGCTGTGCTGGTCGTCTTTCTTAATCAGGTAAGAGAAGTATTGTTATGTTCGATCATATGTCACACTTATAAAAAAAAACAGTACAAGTTTGATATTTCATAATTATTTTTAATAATTAATAATGTAAGTATGTTTTCTAAATAAAACATCAACTTTGTTTTATGTTTAAATTCCAACTAAATTAACTTTGTTACGACTATCCGTTGTACTTTTATTAAATTAATTAGTAACAACCACTTATGCTATTCCATTTTGAACTAAACAACTTCAAACAAAGTAATACACTACAGTCGCTAACCACTATAAAAAAGATCAGAAAATATCATTTTTAACATATTTTCATTTTCATATTTTTAACATATTTTCTTTACCAAGTGCATATAATAAATTATAAATTCATATAAAAATACAACATACGAACCCGGCGCGTAGCGCCGGAATACCACTAGTAGTATTATATTCCTTTCCGTCGATATAAAAGCATATTCACAGAATATTTCAGTACTCTCTTTCTCTCATGTGACGGTTAATGGATAATAATATTGAGAAATTTGGTTTTAATTTTAAATGTCGAAAGAGTAACCGAAGAATGCAATTGGGTTTGAGGAGGCTTCTCCTGTTTCTAAGACGAATGAACCAAATAATCAACTGGTAATTAAGAAAAGAAAAGTATAAAACAATTGAACCTCTGTAAGATTACTTTCAATGAGTCTTTTTGGATTTGTTAAAAAGAATAATCATCTCTTTGGCAATCTGAAAGCAGCATTGGTTAAGATTAAAGTATCTCTCAAAAAGATTAACATAGTTTCTCATTTTTTGTCAACATTTTTTTTCATTTCATCTACATCTGCCAGGTAATTACTACCGTTGGTTGTTAAACCTGATTTTTTTGGCTAGTTGATCAACATAATGAATGAAGTTGGTTAAATTTTTAGAAATAAAATAGGTATATCTCATAAAAATTGATTCCATAATATAATTAAATAACTTTAAATATTTACAATACCCATCAATCATATATTTTATAAAGATACCAATATTAGTCGATTTAATTAAGGGGATTCATTATAAAATGAAGAAGTGTAAAATCTTTTAGGGTAGAATATTAGCTTAATACATTGAATTTGTTCTCTTGTACGTTTTTCATTAGAATTATTTTTCAGGTTACTCTTCTCTTATAAAACGTTTATCATTTATACTTTTAGTTAAAAATAAACTTCTTTATATCTCATTTTTATTTGGTTACCAATTAAAGTTTAACAATCTCAATAAAAGAAAAATTTACCTAAGACCACGTCATGATAACATTCAAACGGTACGAGAAATAGTTCTTACCATTGCAAATTTTGTGAGTATCGGCCTCTTTTTCTTATTATACCTAAAGTGATTTACAAATTGATTTAAAAAATCCATTGTTGATTTACTTAATTTTAACGTTGATACAGAACAAAAAGGTAACGTACAGTTGTGATTTCTTCCGTGAGAATAGTAGCGCCACTCAGCGGGGCTCGGATCAAGGACCTAAGGGAAACAGAGAGAGTCTTGTTGGTTTACCCAACTTAGGATGTTGCGATTTAAGGGCTCACGTAGAGAACACAACTGTACTAATTACCTTTAGAGCCTCCGCTAGGATGACAAGCTTACGTTACCACGCTCGGCGATGAATACATTGTTTTCTTCACTATATATCTAACTTTGTTGCTTCTGCTTATTTCGATGTGGGATCAGGACAAATAAATTGTTAATATATTTGGAAACTTAATACTTTCTCTATTTCATATTATTTGTCGTTCTAAACTTTTACACATAGATTAAGAAAACATCTAATTTTATATATTTTTAAAATAAAAATATTATTACAAATACATCTAACTATATATCAATCAATAGAAAAATATAATAGAGAATATTGTCAATAAATTTTGGATTGAAAACCGAAAACATTTATTTTGAAACAAAAATTCTATTCCAGAATAACAAGGTAATTTGAAACGAGGGAGTAGTTTTTATCTCATAACTGAAATTGATTACGTAATATATTTAAACTAGTATATCATCCCGTGCTATGCACGGGCCAATTTTGCATGTATTAAATTAGTTTGCTTTATGATTTTTTAGAGATACATGTTTGGAAGCAATTTTTTTATAAAAAATAAGAACTAAATACCAACACATAAAAATATAGTTAAAATATTTTATATGATCCATTTATTTTTATTTGTATATTTTTGTTACCAGGTTACTGTGCTTATCTTGTGTTCATGTATTCCCCTCATAACATCAGATGTAGGATACACAGGTTGCTGCTCTTGTCCCTCAATGTGAAATTAATGCTCCTCTAGGAGAAAAAAATACATAGTCAGACAATCAATTATAATGATATACAAGCGCTCAGAAAAATACACTACTCAGTTGCTGTGCTGGTCGTCTTTCTTAATCAGGTAAGAGAAGTATTGTTATGTTCGATCATATGTCACACTTATAAAAAAAAAAAACATAAAGATCTCTCTGGTAACTATTTTCTTTGATATAGGTTAGATAACACGCCAAATCTAGCATGCGTTTCCCTCAACAAGAAGTGACTTGTGGGGGAAAGGCGTTGCGGTTTCAAGCAGCTATACGTCTCAAAATGATTAGAACCGGCTGATAAAGACTGGCAATAAGGTATATATATATAAGTACATTGTTGTCAGTGTGTTACCTTGACCTGAATTGATCTTATTTAAAAACCCTTTGCTTAGATTAGTGGTCTCAATGTGTGCGTCGAAGTGGTGAAAAACAAACTGGCGCCAGGAAAGAAGAGATCTGAAGCGTGAGGTTTTGGAATTGGCTTGTGAGCATGGAGTTATGCAAAGGAAGGAAATAGCCATTTGATTGAACGCGAGGTGGTTGATGGAAAAGACGCAGCTAAAAGTATCTGGTGGAAGATAAAAAGAGGGCCTTGATAACGCCATCAATGCCCTGAAGAAGCAGCTCTTCTAGATGTGTGAGAGAGAGGAAAGTATTTGGAGTTAACTTTTTACTTAGGGGTTGGTTTTAACCATCTGTCATCTCCAGGATGATCCATTTGCATGATCTATCTGATGATCCATTCAGATTTTTGAGAAAAGTTTGTCCATGGTTCATCTAGATGAATCATCTAAATGAATTTTATGTTTGTTTCTTTATTTTCATTTCCATCCAAATGAGTTTAAGTAAACAAATTACCAAAATACTTGTCTTGATTTAATCATATGTTAAAATTTATTACAATAATAACTTCTAATAAACAAAAATTGATAAACATGTATTTGAAGAAAAACTTTAGAGTTTCAAACTAAAAGAGTATTAATAATAAACCGAATGTAACCGGTTTTGGTGACGATTTTCGGTTTTGACAAAAACAAGATTTTTTATTTTGTGAGCGAGATTTTTCGATTTTGGCGGGAAAATACAATTTTGGTTTTGAAAATGTATTTTACGGTTTTGGCGAAGCAGATTTTTGGTTTTAGCGAGAAAAATCGTTTTCGGTTTGCGAAAATACAATTTTGGTTTTCGCGAAAACACTTTTGTGGTTTTGGTGGGAAAGCGTTTTCGCGGTTTGGCGGGGAAAAGATTTTGGTTTTGGCGGAAAACATGTTTTGGTTTCGAGAAAACACTTTTTGTGGTTTTGGTGGGAAAACGCGTTTTTGCGGTTTTGGCGGGAAAAAAAGATTTTTGGTTTTGACGGGAAAACATGTTTTTAGGTTTTTGCCGGAAAACAAGATTTTTCGGTTTTGGCAGGAAAACGACAATTTTCGGTTTTGGTGAGAAAACATGTTTTCCGATTTTGGTGGGACAACGCGTTTTCGTTTTGGCGTGGCAGCGTTTTGTAATTTTAGCGATGGCGTTTCGGGTTCGCGGAAAATGCGTTTTGGCGGGAAAATATGTTTTTTCGGGTTTCGCGGAAAATGTGTTTTGGCGGGAAAATATGTTTTTGCGGTTTTCACGAGAATCGGTTTTGGCGAAATGCATTTTGATGAAAAACACATTTTGGTTTTAGCGGAAAAACCGCGTTAAAACATATTTTGTGGTTTTAAGCGGGGCGTGTTTTGTGTTTTATGAGGAAAAATGTGTTTTGGGGTTTTGGTGGCGTGTTTTGTGATTTTGGCATGAAAACGTTTTGCAAATTTAGCGGAAAAACGTTTTGCAATTTTTCGCGGAATGCATTTTAGGGTTTGGTGAAAATTCGATTTTAGGTTTTCGCGGAAAATCGTTTTTGTGGTTTTGTCGGTTTTAGTGTGTGACAAAATGATATTATGTTTATGTTTGTAATTTGTAAATTACATCAGGGGGGCATAATATACATTATACCATATTGAATGAACTATCTTCATCCAAATGGTCCAAATTAGATCAGATGAATGAACTTTAAAATTAAGTCTAAATTTCCAAAAATCATCCGGATGATCCATCCGGATGAGTTGCACTTTTAGTGCCTAAACGAACAAAACTCTCATCTCCATCCAGATGAACCATCTGGATGGAGAATGAACGGTCCCTTAGCCATTGAGATGAGGTTTGGAGTTCTGCATCCCTATATAGCAACAACTCGGCAATGTAACTTACCACAACGTTGAGTATTCAATTAAGAAAAAGACTAATCATCACAAGTTAAATTAACTTCACGTGGACAGTTCCATCTTCCATCCAATCCAAGACTTAATCGAAAAGGCACTTCAGTAATCTCAAGAATCCTTGATCCTCTTGGCCAATTTCCATATCCACCATAACCAGTGTGCCTTGCAAAGCAAAGCCAGAGCTTGTCTTTGTACGGACAGCACCAGTCTAGTCCATGGTTGTGTCCTACAAACACAGCCTTACATACAAATATAATTAAAAAGAGATAACAAAATTTGTCTCATCTACATGTTTTGCTATATCTTGTCTAGTTAGTAGTTAGTAGTACCTTAACAGAAGATCTCTTCTCAAGAACTCTCATCATACCATTTTCAGCTTCTTGAGCAGCTACTCTCTTTGTTGATTGATCCGCGAGGTCTTGTTATCCATAGCCGTGGAGCTACTTTCTTGTATGCTTTACTTGGTATGTGCCAAAATATCAACTCCGGGATACTGCATGAAATGTACATCTTTGATTATTTATGACGATCTAAACAGAACAAAGTTTGTGTGTCTTTAGATCTTGTTTCATCGAGATAAGGTGCGAGTTGCGACAAAACAATATGTTCCTTTTTATGTAACCAAGTTAGTGTGGACATTTCGGTTTATCAGCCGGTTCCGTTTGGGTTTGGTTGAGAAAGGACTGATTAATACAGTTCGATATATGTTGGTTCGGTCGGTTATCTTTTGGTTTATTTTTCTAATCCCAAATTATGGTAAACCGGCTCAACTAGAACATCTATACTAATAAAGGAAGGAGAGTTTTTATCTCCTCGGGAAAAATGCAGTATGCTATTCTCTTTTAATAATTATTTTTTTCAATATATATTTAATATGTTTTGATGTTAATTGTGAAAGACATTAGATTTTTAATTTTTCCCTCATACAAGCCCAAACGCTTATAACAAGTGTTTTGAACCGTGGGATCTGCGGTTGAACCGTAAATCCGTGACCCAATATAAATCGGGTTTGGCCTAAAATTTAAAAATCTGCAAAACCCACAAAACTCAATAAAGTCCGAACCCGATACCGGTTGCACCACTGGTTGAACCAACATATAGTTTTACTTTTTACTTTAAAAATAGTTATGTTTTTAAATTTGTTTTATAGATTTCCAATTAAAAGAATAAGATCATATGATCATGTTGATTACAAAACGAGTTTTGGATTGTTGAAGAAGAAGAACCCGACGAAGTTATAAATTTATTATTCACATTAGACATAAATATTTATGAATTTCATGTCTTGATTTTTTAGATGTCATAACTCTTATGTTACAATTTTTTAAAAATAGTATAAACTATTTCTTAATATTTTGTGTCAAATGAAAATAAAATATAGAAACTAAAGTTAAGTATTTTCTAAATGTTCTTAAACATAAAATAGATACATATCCAAACTATTATTTAATATTAAAAAGATTTAAAAATATTAACTTTAGTTTTATATATTTATTTTCATAGCTAATATATTATTATATAATAAAATTAATTCATTTATTAATCCGCGGTTGACCCAATGAATCGCTCGGTTCAGTCTCCGGTCGGGTTTCAAAACACTGGTTTATAGTATTTCTTTGTATTTGATGTTGACGATGGAGTATGTAGTCTCTACGATTCTCCTTCTTTAACGCAATCGACGTGAACTGCTCATATAATTAATCCGAAATTCCACTCTTCCCACTCTCCTATTGAAAACTTCTTTAGTTCACCTTCCAGCTTCATCTATGCATAGGCGGTGTGAGAGCTCGGACGAGAATCCCTTTCCTTTTCCCAATTCAGATCATGTTGAATTCGGTTCAAAATATCTTATAAAATAAAACGAATCACACTAATAATAATCTATACTAATAAAGGAAGGAGAGTTTTTTATCTCCTTGGGGGAAAAAATGCCATGTGGCACTCTCTTTTTAATAATTATTTTTTTTTTCAATCTATATTTAATATGTTTTGATGTTAATTGTGAAAGACATTAGATTTTTAATTTTTCCCTCATACAAGCCCAAACGTTTATAACAGTGTTTTGAACCTGGTCCGGATCTGCAGCTTGAACCGTAAATCCGTGACCCAATATAAATCGGGTTTGGCCTAAAATTTAAAAATCTGCAAAACCCACAAAACTCAATAAAGTCCGAAACCCGATACCGGTTGCACCACTGGTTGAACCAACATATAGTTTTACTTTTTTACTTTAAAAAAATAGTTATGTTTTTAAATTTGTTTTATAGATTTCCAATTAAAAGAATAAGATCATATGATCATGTTGATTACAAAACGAGTTTTGGATTGTTGAAGAAGAAGAACCCGACGAAGTTATAAATTTATTATTCACATTAGACATAAATATTTATGAATTTCATGTCTTGATTTTTTTAGATGTCATAACTCTTATGTTACAATTTTTTTAAAAATAGTATAAACTATTTCTTAATATTTTGTGTCAAATGAAAATAAAAATATAGAAACTAAAGTTAAGTATTTTCTAAATGTTCTTAAACATAAAATAGATACATATCCAAACTATTATTTAATATTAAAAAAGATTTAAAAATATTAACTTTAGTTTTTATATATTTATTTTCATAGCTAATATATTATTATATAATAAAATTAATTCATTTATTAATCCGCGGTTGACCCAATGAATCGTTCGGTTCAGTCTCCGGTCGGTTTCAAAACACTGGTTTATAGTATTTCTTTGTATTTGATGTTGACGATGGAGTATGTAGTCTCTACGATTCTCCTTCTTTAACGCAATCGACGAACTGCTCATATAATTAATCCGAAATTCCACTCTTCCCACTCTCCTATTGAAAACTTCTTTAGTTCCTGCCTTCTCAGCTTCATCGGCTATAGACGGTGTGAGAGCTCGGACGAGAATCCCTTTCCTTTTCCCAATTCAGATCATGTTGAATTCTCTCATTGTTCTGAGTTGAAGACAAACCGGTATAGAGATGTTGTTCGACTAGCTACAACAATTTTGGCAAGCTTGAAATATTAAGAAAAGGGTGAGATGTTGGGGTTGATATATTGTTGATTAATGGGAAGATACATTGGTTTCTTATTTCAGTTTACCAATTAATGATCGCTTGCTTTTAAAAATAGTAGTTTTACGCTGGCCATCCCTTTCTCGTGGTGTTCCTACATCGCCAATCAACTTTCACATGCTTAACACCTTCAAACATCTCTTGAAAGAAAGCTCAGCCATGACTTTAGTATTTATGATGAAACTAGAGCAACCCTAACTTCACATATGATGATTCTAATGCCATCTTATTCACAGAGCGATTCTTTGTTGACCTAGAAGAGACGACACACCGATCTTAATGGAGATTTCTAGTACCGAATTAAGACCTCCTCATGTCATTAGCCTACACAAAGACGATTTGCGTGTTCGTTTTTCTTTAAAAGTTTTACGACCAATAATATAATAACTTAACAAAATCCATAATAGCAGCTTACTTTTGGTTTGCAGGTATCATAAGAAAATTTTGGGTATTAAAACTATTTTCAACAAAGAGAACCAAAGCACTCACCGCTAATATGGCTAACTTAAAAATTCAAAGGTATATCTCAAATATCTTACTTTTTATTAACTTTTTCAATTTAATATAACTGTAATCTTAATGTTTGGACATGAATAGTAGTGGAAGTCTTCGTGAATCGCAAGGTATTAAGCGCTTGAATCAGTATTTGAAGGGCTCGCTAATACTCCTTGATGAAAAGTATGACTGCCTTGGGTGTAGAACATATATATTAGATACTCACCAATTATTTTACCAAAGATTGACACTTCACCCTTATTTTTATATAGTTTATAAAATTTGAAACTTATTTTATCTTTCTATTATTTGGACTAAATATATCAGTACAAGTTTGATATTTCATAATTATTTTTAATAATTAATAATGTAAGTATGTTTTCTAAATAAAACATCAACTTTGTTTTATGTTTAAATTCCAACTAAATTAACTTTGTTACTTAATTATCCTGTACTTTTATTAAATTAATTAGTAACAACCACTTATGCTATTCCATTTTGAACTAAACAACTTCAAACAAAGTAATACACTACAATGCTAACCACTATAAAAAGATCAGAAAATATCATTTTTAACATATTTTCATTTTCATATTTTTAACATATTTTCTTTACCAAGTGCATATAATAAATTATAAATTCATATAAAAATACAATATATTTAACTACAGAATGAATAATACCAAGTAGTATTATATTCCTTTCCGTCGATATAAAAGCATATTCACAGAATATTTCATTACTCTGTTTCTCTCATATGACGTTTAATGGGTAATAAAGATAAATTTAATTTTAACTTTTAGATGTTGAAAGTGTAACAGAAGAATAGAACAAGATTAGAGGATGCTTCTCGTGTTTTTAAAGATGAATGAACCAAATAGTCAATTGGTAATTATGAAAAGAAAAATGAAGTATAAACAGTCGCTTTTTACCAAAAAAAAAGTATAAACCGTCGAACCTCTGTAAGTTTACGTTCAATGAGCCTTCTCTGAAAGCAGCATTGGTTAAGATTAAGTATCTCTCAAAAAGATTAACATAGTTTCTCACTTTCTTTTTGTCAATCATTTTCATTCATTTCATTAAAATCGGCATATATACAAGTGATGACCATTTACATCTGCCAGGTAAATTATATAGCGGTTGCTAAACCTGATTTTTTGGCTAGTTGAAACTCTATTATTTCTGCTTCTTCCGATGTGGGAGGACGAATAAAGTTGGTTAAGTTTTAGAAAGAAAATAGGTCCATCTCATAAAAAAATTGATTACATAATATATTTAAATAACTTTAAATAAAATCTCAATATTCCTTACTCCTCAATTATATATATTTTTAAAAGATAACCAATATTAGTCGATTTACTTGAGGTATTCATTGTAAAATGAAGACAAGTAAAATCTTTTAGAACATAGCTTTATATATAGAACTTGTTCTCTTATGTTTTTTTCATTAAACTTATTTTTCAAGTTACTCTTCTATTTTAATAAATTTATCATATACTTTTATTAAAAACATTTAAAAATAAACTTCTTTATATCTCATTTTTATTTGGTTACCAATTAAGCGGTTTTTAAAGTTTAGAAGTCTCAATAATTTTTTTTTACCTAAGACCAATAATATTCCAAAAACCTAACGGTACGAGAAATAGTTTTTTTTTTTACGAATTGCTTTTAAAAATTCATTGTCGATTTACTTAGTTTTAACGTTTGATAAAGAACAAAAGGTAATTAGTCAAAAAAAAAGAACAAAAAGGTAATTAGTATAGTTGTGATCGAGTGGCGGGACATGTTCCTTTCGAGGAACTGGATGTTTCTTTCCAGGAACACCCATCAGTTTTAGTTAACTCATAATAGGCTCGGATCAGGGACTCGCTCCCGCACGCAGCCTACGGATCATTTTTGTTTCGCCTTACTGGCTCGGATCAGGGACTTGTTGGTTCACCCAACTCCCGCACGCAGCGTAAGGAAACAGATGTTACGATATAAGGGCCCAGGTAGCGAACCAACTGTGCTAATTACCTTTAGAGCCTCCACTAGGATGACAAGCTTACGTTACCAAGCTCGGCGATAAATATATTGTTTTCTTCACTATATATGTAACTTTATTGTTTTTGCTTCTTTCGATGTGGGATCAGGACAAATAACTTGTTAATATTTTTGGAAATTTAATAGGTATATCTCATAAAAAATTGATTCCATAATATAATTAAATAACTTTAAATATTTACAATACCCATCAATCATATATTTTATAAAGATACCAATATTAGTCGATTTAATTAAGGGATTCATTATAAAATGAAGAAGTGTAAAATCTTTTAGGGTAGAATATTAGCTTAATACATTGAATTTGTTCTCTTGTACGTTTTTCATTAGAATTATTTTTCAGGTTACTCTTCTCTTATAAAACGTTTATCATTTATACTTTTAGTTAAAAATAAACTTCTTTATATCTCATTTTTATTTGGTTACCAATTAAAGTTTAACAATCTCAATAAAAGAAAAATTTACCTAAGACCACGTCATGATAACATTCAAACGGTACGAGAAATAGTTTTTTTTACGAATTGCTTTTAAAAATTCATTGTCGATTTACTTAGTTTTAACGTTTGATAAAGAACAAAAGGTAATTAGTCAAAAAAGAACAAAAGGTAATTAGTATAGTTGTGATCGAGTGGCGGGACATGTTCCTTTCGAGGAACTGGATGTTTCTTTCCAGGAACACCCATCAGTTTTAGTTAACTCATAATAGGCTCGGATCAGGGACTCGCTCCCGCACGCAGCCTACGGATCATTTTTGTTTCGCCTTACTGGCTCGGATCAGGGACTTGTTGGTTCACCCAACTCCCGCACGCAGCGTAAGGGAAACAGATGTTACGATATAAGGGCCCAGGTAGCGAACCAACTGTGCTAATTACCTTTAGAGCCTCCACTAGGATGACAAGCTTACGTTACCAAGCTCGGCGATAAATATATTGTTTTCTTCACTATATATGTAACTTTATTGTTTTTGCTTCTTTCGATGTGGGATCAGGACAAATAACTTGTTAATATTTTTGGAAATTTAATAGGTTTTATCTCATAATTGAAATTGATTACCTAATATATTTAAATAACTTTAAATAAAATCTCAATATTCCTTACTCCTCAATTATATATATTTTTAAAAGATAACCAATATTAGTCGATTTACTTGAGGTATTCATTGTAAAATGAAGACAAGTAAAATCTTTTAGAACATAGCTTTATATATAGAACTTGTTCTCTTATGTTTTTTTCATTAAACTTATTTTTCAAGTTACTCTTCTATTTTAATAAATTTATCATATACTTTTATTAAAAACATTTAAAAATAAACTTCTTTATATCTCATTTTTATTTGGTTACCAATTAAGCGGTTTTTAAAGTTTAGAAGTCTCAATAATTTTTTTTTACCTAAGACCAATAATATTCCAAAAACCTAACGGTACGAGAAATAGTTTTTTTTTTTACGAATTGCTTTTAAAAATTCATTGTCGATTTACTTAGTTTTAACGTTTGATAAAGAACAAAAGGTAATTAGTCAAAAAAAAAGAACAAAAAGGTAATTAGTATAGTTGTGATCGAGTGGCGGGACATGTTCCTTTCGAGGAACTGGATGTTTCTTTCCAGGAACACCCATCAGTTTTTAGTTAACTCATAATAGGCTCGGATCAGGGACTCGCTCCCGCACGCAGCCTACGGATCATTTTTTTGTTTCGCCTTACTGGCTCGGATCAGGGACTTGTTGGTTCACCCAACTCCCGCACGCAGCGTAAGGGAAACAGATGTTACGATATAAGGGCCCAGGTAGCGAACCAACTGTGCTAATTACCTTTAGAGCCTCCACTAGGATGACAAGCTTACGTTACCAAGCTCGGCGATAAATATATTGTTTTCTTCACTATATATGTAACTTTATTGTTTTTGCTTCTTTCGATGTGGGATCAGGACAAATAACTTGTTAATATTTTTGGAAATTTAATAGGTTTTATCTCATAATTGAAATTGATTACCTAATATATTTAAATAACTTTAAATAAAATCTCAATATTCCTTACTCCTCAATTATTTTATTTTTAAATTATTGTTAATATTTTTGGAAATTTAATAGGTTTTATCTCATAATTGAAATTGATTACCTAATATATTTAAATAACTTTAAATAAAATCTCAATATTCCTTACTCCTCAATTATTTTATTTTTAAATTATTGTTAATATTTTATATATATTAATATTATTTTTATTTATTTGAAGGATCTAAATCGGATCCGGATAGTAAAATGTTGGATCCGTCAAATTCAATTGATCCGATATCTTGATTTTTAGTCCGGATATCGGATCCGTAAATTTTATTAATTACTATTTCAAAATAGTAATATCTATATATAAAACTAGTTTTATTTAATATATTTTCATTTTATAATAGTATATATAAATTTTATGTAAATTTTGTAATATTATACATAGAAATAATTAAAAACATTATATATATTTTTATTTATTTGAAGGATCTAAATCCGATCCGGATATCTTGATTTTTAGTCCGATATCCGATCCAGAATTTTATTAATTACTATTTCAAAATAGTAATATCTATATATAAAACTAGTTTTATTTAATATATTTTCATTTTTATAATAGTATATATAAATTTTATGTAAATTTTGTAATATTATACATAGAAATAATTAAAAACATTATATATATTTTTATTTTTAAATTATTGTTAATATTTTATATATATTAATATTATTTTTTATTTATTTGAAGGATCTAAATCCGGATCCGGATATCCGCCGGATATTATAATTTTTAGAAGAATATCCGACACCCGGATATCCGCGAACCCCGGATCCGGATAAGGATAGTAAAATTATGGATCCGCTGGATAAGGATCCGGATCCGGATATCTTAAAATTGCCCGGATACCCGATCCGTCCTAGACCTACTCATAACTACAACCAGAAATAATGAATAAATTGCCAAAGCGAATTGTGGTCCGAAAGGAGAAAGATACGTAAAATCAATGTTGGAAATTGTCGCTGCATGCAGCGAAAGGTTTTATATCAGGTACGTAACATGCACCAGACCCCGTCTATTATAAGGTATGTACTAGACCCTGATCCGCGCGCCAGCACAGATTTGAATTTTCGGTTTTTGGTTATTTATTTAACTAAATAATGTATTTGTAATATTTGATATATTATATTCACCAAGTAAATAATTTTTTTGGCATCTTAAACCATCTATTTACGATGAATATTTGATATCATATAAAAAATTGAACAAATAGACGTAATTAGAGAATTGTAGACGATATATAAAAACAATGGTTATTAATGTAAAATATGAAGAAATATTATATTATGATTTAGTATGGCATAAAAGATTATAAATTAGTTATACATGTTTAAAGAAAATAAAATGATTTTTTAACTTCTATGAAAAATTTAACATATAAAAAAAGGCGATGAATTAGTCATCAAATTGTAAATAATTTCATAATTTTATTAATAATAAATTATTTATAGTCTTTGTTTTTCGTTAAGATAATTATTAAATGTTCATAAAATTAATATGTTAAAAGGCCATATTATGAAAGGCCACGTTGTAACCGTTTTTTTCTGGGAAGAGTAACAAAAAAAATTACATTTAACTCTTCATTTTGTTAAAGTTTGTGTCGGTAAAAGATTAAAAAAAAAATTTCTATCTTTTTCAATGTTCAATTTGAAGCTTATTATGCGGAAATCATATGCAAATATAGGCAATTGGTTGGAATCTCTATATCTTTATATTCTTATAAATTTTAAATTTATTGTTTTCTCTTTTGCAAGCAAATCAATTAACGAAGTAATAGATCAATTGGTTGGAATCAAATCTATTCTTATAATTAGTGTAATTATGGTTACAGTTTCTATATTTAATAGGTACATTAAAGATACGACATTGAAGATATTCTGTTTTAATTAATAGAAGATATTGGATTTTGAGTTTGTATTTATTGATTTGTTTTTTTATAAAGCTTAGAAAATCAATGGGATAATTGGTTGGTTGATACATCCTATAAAGAAAACGAAAACTATAGGTGGTTTGAATATTGTACATCGATCATTTCAAACTAAAGTATAGGTAGGTTATATGCATTTGTTATATTGTAGTTAATATATTTTAAATATTACATAAGTCAAGTGATTCACGTTTTCGTAAAAATAAAATTCAAATTTATTATTGGGCCGTACTCGTACGTAATAAGCTACGTTAAATATGATATATTTTTAGGTTCATTTAATGACATTAAGTTTAAATTTGATTAAGGAAAACTCATTAATTCAACTGGAAAAGACAAGCATTAAAATATGTAGGTTTATTTAATGACATTAAGTTTAAATTTGATTAAGGAAAACTCATTAATTTAACTGGAAAAGACAAGCATTAAAATAGGTAGTTTAATTTAATTCTTAGTGGCATAGAAGTGTAAATAAGTTAGAAAACTTAGGGGTATTTTTTAATGGGTACTTCTCTTTTAATAATAGAGATTTAGTGTGATGTCCTCCAACGTTTTGGTTAAATGTTGTAAAAATAAAAGAAATTATGTACTAGATGATCAATTAGAGTATCTCTAACAATCCCATCCTGCGCTCATTCCGTCCCGGCAGGTCATCCGTCAGCGCTCACCCGAGCAGCGGCTCACCCCGAGCAGCGCTCACCCCGAGCAGCTCACCCCGAGCAGCTCACCCGAGCAGCTCACCCCGAGCAGCTCACCCAGAGCAGCTCACCCCGAGCCAGCTCACCCCGAGCAGCTCACCCCGGCAGCTCACCCCGAGCAGCGCTCACCCCGAGCAGCGCTCACCCCGAGCAGCGCCCGCCGCCCGAGCAGCTCACCCCGAGCCAGCTCACCCGAAGCGCTCACCCCGAGCAGCTCACCCCGAGCAGCGCTCACCCCGAGCAGCGCTCACCCCGAGCAGCTCACCCCGAGCAGCGCTCACCCCGAGCAGCGCTCACCCCGAGCCAGCTCACCCCGAGCAGCGCTCACCCCGAGCAGCGCTCACCCCGGCAGCGCTCACCCCGAGCCAGCGCTCACCCAGAGCAGCGCTCACCCCGAGCAGCGCTCACCCCGAGCCAGCTCACCCCGAGCAGCTCACCCGAGCAGCTCACCCGAGCAGCGGCTCACCCGAGCAGCGGCTCACCCCGAGCAGCGGCTCACCCCGAGCAGCTCACCCGGGCAGCTCACCCCGAGCAGCGCTCACCCGAGCAGCGCTCACCCGAGCAGCGGCTCACCCCGAGCAGCGGCTCACCCCGAGCAGCGCTCACCCCGAGCAGCAGCTCACCCGAAGCCGCTCACCCGAGCAGCGCTCACCCGAGCAGCGCTCACCCCGAGCAGCGCTCACCCCGAGCAGCGCTCACCCCGAGCAGCTCACCCGAGCAGCGCTCACCCGAGCAGCAGCTCACCCGGCAGCGCTCACCCCGAGCAGCTCACCCCGAGCAGCTCACCCCGAGCAGCTCACCCCGAGCAGCTCACCCCGAGCAGCGCTCACCCGGCAGCTCACCCCGAGCCAGCTCACCCCGAGC